>JZLH01S0307978.1:0-20233 GCA_001188425.1 Eucidaris tribuloides
TTTGATTGGCAGCTGGGGGATCACCAAAAAATACAAACATCATCACATGGAGAACTTCACTTGAACACAGATATGCTACGAAGATCCACAGAGGATGTTTCAATATTGTGCTGTGTGTGTGTGTGTGTGTGTGTGTGTGTGTGTGTGTGTGTGTGTGTGTGTGTGTGTGTGTGTGTGTGTATTTGTGTGTGTATGTTTGTGTATGTGTGTGTACATGTGTGTATATTCTGTGTGTAGTGTGTGTGTCTGTAGTGTGTATGTTTGTGTGAGTGTATGTTTGTGTGTGTTTGTGTGTGTATTGGGTGGTATGTATGAGCAAGGAGGTACAGTATGTGTGCATGTATGTTTGTGTGTACATGTATGTAGGCCTATAGCCTATATTGTGTCTGTACATGTGTATGTTTGTGTGTGTATATTTATTTGTGTGAGTGTGTGTGTGTGTGTGTATTGTGTGATGTGTATGTGTGTACAGTTTGTGTGTGTATGTTTGTGTGTGTATGTTTGTGTGTGTACATAGATGTGTACATGTATGTGTGTATATTGTGTCTGTATGTATGTGTGTGTTTGTGTGTGTATGTTTGTGTGTGTCTGTCTGTCTGTCTGTGTGTGTGTGTGTCTGTCTGTCTGTCTGTGTGTCTGTGTATGTCTGTGTGTGTCTGTGTGTATACATGTATGAATGTGCATGTTTGTGGACTTGGAATGAACTCGTTTGTCACAAATTACTACAGTACACTATGTAGCCTACATGTACATGTACAGTAATGTACCTGTCCATCGCTAGAGGATAATTGTATCCATTGCAATTCCCACAGATCTTTAAAAAATCAACCTTAAAGGCATTGTATAACAATGTTTACCATTATGGATGCATCATGTCATGGGTGGAATCAGACTCACTCCCATTTGCTGTGGAAACGCCAAGACTATACTACATGTACACCTACATGTACATTTCACCAATTGCAAAATTTGCCTTTTTTTTTTACTTAAAAAACATTTTACGGAGATCATACAGGATGTGTTTGTTTACTTTCTTTAATAAGAAAACAATATAATACATTAATCACTGTTTATTGTGTAAACAACAAATCTATGATGATTTTGCATGGAGAAGCCAGTTTGATGTCACATTGTGCTTGACACCACTCACAGCTACGTGTAACTCATAAACACCATCACGTGATTTTAACGGCATACCGCATACCGAGTGAACCATAGCCATTTGTCGTACAAAATGTGTAGGTGTAAACTCTTGCAATGTCAGCATGTTCATGGGATTCATGATGAACTCTGTGCAGCTCCTTACATGCATATTTGCACACCAACAATTCACTCTTAATAATGCCTTTGTCCCTTTCCGGGCCGAGGCATAATCAACCCAAACGTGTATAAAATGAACTAAAATTACTCATGATTTGTTGTGGTTTTCAAAAAAATAATAAAATATGCACAGTTTCCCCAAATACAAAATTGTTGAATGGAATTCTAAAGTGCAAAATCACCACTCTGCGAAAAATTACATAATCAATGGCCCACTGTACATGTGCGCAGATTTCCAAGTAAATCTTTGGTGTCCAGAATAAAGTCCCGCAATTGGATTATACACTAAATAAAATAGTAGGTGGATATGTACAGAGTACGAGCTATTCAATAAAACCTCATCTACATGTAGATCTGACTACAACACTGTGACAGCTACTGCACCCCATTAACACCAAGGTCTTTTCAGTCCATCTGTTAGAGCTCTACATAGTTCTGAAGGCAATGACAATAAGACCAGCAACAATAGGGTACAAAGCCGTCCAGGGTCAGTGGTTGGAACGTTAGCATTGTCAATGGGAGTGTAAATCCTGCAGGATGTGTTGATTTGACCTCAACAATGAATTGGTCCAATAGCTGTTGGGCACAAAAGGCGTTTCAAGTATGAGGGTTTCACTATAACATGCTTTATAAGCTGTCCTGTTCGGAAATGGAACAGGTCATACTGACATGTTTTAGGGCTGTTTTAGGGGTGGATAAACTTATGTTGAACTTCGGACAACAAGTGCAACGCTGATCCTAATTTTTGAGATATCCAGTTAATAAATTCAAAGTGATGCATCACTGTATATTTGTGAGAGGTTCATGTCTATTTTTGGCACTGCACCGAACAGGTGTCTCACACTTTCGACCCCATTTTGACACTAAACAGGTCGTACAATTATGGGCAAGTCTCCAGTATTTTATCCCTCTACGTGTAAGGTTACATGTGTGCTCTAGAGCCAGTTGAAGGATCTACAGTATGTCTTATCTTAGTCTCGGTCCCAGACTCTGCGACTTTTTCTCCCTCCGAGAAGCACCCACCCTGAAACTAGTCTGAGTCAAAGCAGTTGACTGAGGATAACAGTTTCCTTATCAATATAGGGTCAATTAATCTAAACGTCTGGAAGCCAGACTAGTCTAAACTCATAAAACATTTCAAGTGTAAACCTAAATTGTAATTATTTTTACACTTTACAGACTGAGAGAAGAAGTTACAAGAGTATAATACTTTCAGTTTATGAGTGAAATTACATGTACATGGAGCCAATAATTTTAGTTGGAGGTAATTAAGTTTGATAAAGCATACATGTATATAGACCTACTGTATAATTGACATTTTGTCAGCTGCATTTTTCTTCTTTTTCTTCTTCTCATTATTTTTATGTTTTCCCCCTTCTTTTCCTCTGTTTTTGTTTCTTTATTTTTCATTTCTTCTTGTCCTTCTTATTAGTATTATTTTTGTTGTAGTAGTAGAGGTATATAGCAGATTATTAGCAGTAGTACCATACCATCATCATCATTATCATCTTAAAGATTGTGTCAGGGATGTGCAAGTCCATTACTTCCCTTCATTATCAATACCAAACGGTAGTATATTACTTACAAATGGTGTGTTGAAAGTCTGAGATCCATACGTCATGAATTTGTTGTTTTATGAGAAAAACTAATAACGACATGTTACAAGAATGTTGTTTTTTCCGTGAGTTTCAATTTTGCTCAAACTGCAAATCGCGGTTACTGTGTACCTTCGCAAGACCAGCGGAGCACACCGTGATTGGTTAACCAGATAGCCCCCGCGCGACCATTGGCTAACCTGCTAACGGCTGATCGGACAATTTTTGGAACGGCACGTGCACGTTTGACGTCTCGCGGATTTTTTTGAAATTGCTCCTGAGCAATTTGAAAAGGATGAAGTTTAACCGTCCAGATTTTACCAAACTCAATATTTTACCCCAAGTCTCTATGAGAGGTGTTTAATCTTCACATTGGATATGATTTCAGCTGATTTCATTCATATAGATGTTTTTTGACGTGCAAATCAATGACACAATCTTTAAATGCCTAAAATGTTCAGTCAACAAATGAACCACCACCACTTGTCCATCACCAAGGACTGAAGTCCACAGACAGGCCATTCAAGATAGTCCTTACAGCCACAATGCATACACGTAGGCCTACATGTACCACTGATACAAATCCCGTTCCCACTTTCCCAGGTCTGTATCAACTGTCTCTATAAATACCGCCAGCCATGTCATGTGGCTGCACAAGCACTCACATAAATTAATGCTCCCAGCGTGTAGATAACAAATATTGACTGTGATGGATGTTGAGTCGAAATTGACTACATGTGAATATGTATTATGAGTTTATGACTATGAGTATGAATACATGGATAGCATGCCAAGATCATTGTGCAAGGCCTTGGCTTTATTGAGGTTGAGCAAATACATGTAGAAAACTGGCAGTGGTGATTGTATGCATACATCAATTATTCATACATCACAGTTGTAAACAGAACATCCATGCAAACATGTAACAATACATGGTCAGGTAAGTAAAGTGAAACAAAAAAGTAATCTGAAACCTAAAATTCTAATGGTGTGAGTAATAAAAGTCTGTTTGTGGATACAGTAGTGATACATGCACACTGGCAAAAAATGTATTTCCTGCCAGCTATATACGAAAAAAAAAGATTAGCACGAATAAATCTGAGTCATTTCTGATAATTGCTAAGTTACTATGGTGTTGTATCAATGCATGACATCTTCACACATACATCCCTTTCTTTCACCTTAAAGGTTAGGGACATGATTGGGAACACTTGAAAATGCCTCAAGAACCAAATGAGTTTAAATATACACCAACTAACACTTGGCAGGAGTGGATCTCCCACCTGGGAGGATTTGTCTGTAATTTGTTTACTTAAGGAGAATCAAGCATAAACATAGGAGTATCTTATTTTTTGCCGGGGACGATAAAAATAAGCCCCATTGAGAGCCACGCAGCAGGTTTCCGTACTACGAGTGATGTTGACATTGTTTATTTCAGAATGAATCAATGTTTGACTACAAGATTTTCACAGGAGAATCCTTGCATAGTTTACTTGATTCTAGAGCAGTTTCAGCCCAAGTTGAGGACTACCCCCAATCATGTCATTTACCTTTAAAGGCATGGTATAACAATGTTTCCAGTTTTAAAAATCTGAGCTTCATGATTCCCCATGCTACCAGTGTCTGCGATACGGTCTAAAAATGAAGCCTGAAAAAACATTGCAGTTTAAAACCATCATGAAAGATTGGGTCAGGGATTTCCAAGTCCATTACTTCCCTTCATTATCAATACCAAACGGTAGTTTGGTACTTACAAATGGTGTGTTGAAAGTCTGACATTCATACGTCATGAATTTGTTGTTTTATGAGGAAAACTAATAACGACATGTTACGAGAATGTTGTTCTTTCTGTGAGTTTCTATTTTGCTCAAAATGCGAATTGCGGTTACTGTGCACCGTAGCAAGACGAGCGGAGCGCCCTGATTGGTCAAACGCCTATCTCCTGCGCGACCTTTGGCTAACGGCTGATCGGACCATTTTGGAACGGCACGTGCACATTTGACGTCGCGGATTTTTTAAAATTTGCTCCTGAGCAAATGGAAAAAGGATGAAGTTTAACCGTCCAGATTTTAACCAAAACTCAATATTTTACCCCAAGTCTCTATGAGAGGTGTTTATTTATATTAATCTTCACATTGGATATGATTTCAGCTGATTTGATTCATATAGATGTTTTTTGACGTGCAAATGAATAACCCAATCTTTAAGTGCTTTAAAAAAGTGAAAATCATTGAGAGACTATTCCAGCTTCCCCCCATTTACCCCATAGACTGATGTGTTGCAGAATTTCCTATTGGCTGAGAATAAATAATGTGCCAATTTGTATCTGCACATATTGTCCCAGTGACAGCATAACTGTGCAAACTTTGTTCTAGGGTGTTTATTTGTCCATTCAAACACTATCAGTTATGTCAGATAGCAAAGTTCGACAATTTTTTAAACGGTTCTGCCGCAGTGTCATATACATGTAGCATCTTTAAAGACATTGTTTAATATTGTTGGCAATTTACAAATTGTCTTCTGATGTCTAGGGTGACATCAGAATATTTTCTGAAAGATGTAGTTTTCTTTTCCTTGCAAGATATTTTTCCAGTATTATAACCCCCATATCTTTTTTATGCATACATGGATAACGTGGAAGAAATGCACAATGACCCGTTTGCTCGAATGTTATGTGCGCGCTTGCATGTCCGTATGTATGTGTCTTTGCATACGCCTGTGTGTGAGTGCGTGCACACGCACAGGTATCCTAGGCACCAGTCTATATGTGTATACTATGTTGTTTTCTGATTTTGTTTTATTTTTCCTTATTTGTTTTATTTTTTTTGTCACTTATATGTTTTATTAGTAACACAGTAATAACAGTCCAGTTATAAATAAACAGTTAATGGGGCTTATAATTTTAACAAGCGTTTATATGCTTCAATATAAGTTCCTTCATTCATTGTATTCTTTTATATTCAATATTATACTACTTCACCAAATGGTTATAGCATGTGTTACCCCCCTTTCTTGTGTGTGTATATAAATTGTACTTATTTGTGTACGTATTTGTTATTTGTGTAGAAATAAAATTTATTTTGTAAGTATGTTTACAATGGAATGAAAATAAATATGAAATGAAATGAAATGAAATTAACGAAAAAATTTGTCCGAGTGAGACCAAAACTACTTGGGCTTCAGACAGCTGTGATTGTGTGGTAGAATATAGCATTCATGTACATGTAATTTGCTCTCTCCGTGCAGTATACATGTACAGTATGCAACAACACCGAGACACTGCTTACAGTATTCACGAATACAGAAGAGCTCGAGAATTTATTTCCCAGTGGGGATATCAGGCCTCGACAAACAAAATAATTTTTGCCTACCATTCGGGCACTTAAATTGAAAATTCAAGTGCCTGACTGCAAAATCCAAATGCCTGAATTTTTCCACCATAAAATTATCCCATTGAAAAAATCCAATACCAAAACCAACACATATGCCACTAGCTACAGATCCTAAACTTATGTGCGTATGTACACTTACTTCAAGTTTAGCAGCCAGCTGCACCTGGTAAGGGAACATTGAACAAGATCTCGTACACGTACGCAAGAATATCTTTGCAATCATGTGATGAATTGTCAAACAAACTGTATTGCGTGACGATTGATCTAGATGCAAGTTGTTTTTGTCAATCGATCATTGCAGAGAAAGGCACTGCCCAATTGGGCATGTTCTTTTTTTTCTGAGTGCCCAACCACAATTTTCATGTGCCCCAGGCACTCGGGCACCTGAGTCTGTTGAGCCCTGGAATATTCTAGAATATTTTCACTTCATTCCTTCCCATTTGTCCACAGAGTTCTCTGCCTGGCTTATGGTTGTCTGAGCATGTGATTCATTGGTATCGAACTTTTCCCGGGAACTTTTGCAATGTACAAATATACATGTACACTGTACACATTTACAGCAATGAGGGCATTGTGAAATAAACCTGAATTTTTTATTTTGGGGGATTTAAAGATAAGATCGAGTACTTGCAGAACAATAATATCACCTGTTTTCAAACCTTCTGTGAACAGAGGGTATTCTGAAAATGTTACTTTAGTATGGGCCTACAGTACATGAGAGAGTAGTTAAAAACAACAGAACAGAACACTTTGTTTTTTTACAAATCCTCTACATAAATCCCCATTGCTGACAAAGTACTAATACAGAAATCAATATGTGGGACAATATTACAACTCAGGGGGAGGGAGACTGGAAACTTAACCTGTTTAAAACTGCCAATTTATCCTACACCTATTGATTACATATGAAGTAAATTAGTCCCACATTATAATGCAACTTACTTTCACCTAGAAACCAATGAAATGTAGAATTTTGATGAAGAATTTTCCATCATCAACCAGTTCTCTAGATCCTTTTTCATAACACAAAATTTAACCTGTGGAACTAAGGATTAAACTTGTAGTTTACTGTACATGTACTGGAAAGGTCCAAGCAGCTTGCATGTACATAAATGCGTAGATGTATCATTGTATGCATCAACATGTACTCTACAGTACTAAATCTTAACTGAAGTTCATGATTTCTGCTTCTTCTTGCGTCTTTTTTCATTTCCGCCTGGTAACAACTTTTCCTGCCACTGGAAGTTTGATGAGTCAACATTGGCAACCCCTCCCTACAAGTCACCTTCCCCCTGGGTCATAGGATAATGCACATGGCCATGAGCTCTCCTTAAAAACAATGTACAACAGGTTATGTGTGCACATAAGCCATGAGCAATGTCCTTCTCCAAGCATGTACACACATGAATGTGCATGCATGCAATAATGTTACTGACATACATGTACCATAAGGTTTTGATCTCCATGCAGTACACACTACTCAAGTACAAAATGTTACAAGTACCGGTAGGCCTACACAATGTTGAAAGTGTATGAATTACGTTCACTGTGTAGGCCTACACTGTGACTGTGTGCTACTGTGCAGAGATTCCATAGGGAGCATCCCAACTTTCTTGACATCCATGTGCAAGGGAACGAAACTACAGAGAAAGGGGGGGGGGGGTATGGAATGGGTATGGGATGGGGTGCCCTCCACCCAACGGTGTAGGGCAATTTTTGTTTTTAAATGTGGAATTCAGGGTTCCTGTGCATACCCAAGAGGGTATTTTCACCTATTTCTATAGATATTAAGTTTGTGTTCGAGTATTGGGTACTGTATGTAGTCATATAGTAATCGGCTTTATAGATGCGTAAACAAAGTACAGTACACATGCGTAAAACATAATGATCAGCCAAAGAAGTACATGTAGAATACCTTACTTTAATTCAGTTTAACTCGACAAAGAAACTGACTACAGTGTAGGTATATGCTCTACTTTTTATTGAGATGAATAAAACAAAAGAAGTTAAAAAAAGATGATGTCACATTCTACAAAAAGATTGTTTCCTTCTATGCAGGGAAATACGCAGCTCACCCTCATGAGCTACTGTAAAACACGACAATGTCCGGTCTGAAGAAAACCGACTGAAAGATCCGCAAGGGGAAGCTGCGTCAGAACGTGGGTCTGCGCTTTATTTGATATATCCCCACTATTACTCATTGCAAGAGGAGGCCACAGCTGTATGATGTACAGTACCAGCCGGTTGCATTTAAACACATCCATCATGCATTGCATTGTAGCCCTACACACCAGTGTCTATGCGTATGTGTACAATACACACCTACACTGATGGGAGATGAAATGTTTGGATGCTTGGTTTATTTATCAAACTCGGCGCTTCTCAAATAGAAGCTCACGCTTTATAATTTCATGCATTCATATTGTCTGACTCAAGAGCATATCTGCTCTGCAAATACAAGATGACAATAAACTTCAGATCAAAGTCGAGATACTTGTGCCTTTGTCATGTCATCTCAGCAGAGTCATGTATCTTCGGGGACAAAAAATTGAGAAGGCAATTGAATGAGATAAAGCTATCCCCTTTTGAAGATTTTACTGTACAGTGTACATATTGCTGCGCTTGTATTGGTTATTTCCAAAACTGGTTAACCTACCGTGTACACCAGGTAGCTTTAGTATTCAAACAATATTTGAAAACTATTTTCAAGATGTATTTTTATTGATCAATTCCAAGAAATACTGTAACAATGCCAACATGCTAGTGGAATGTTTAATTTTTTTTAAGTTTTTTTTTGGGGGGGGGTTGGGGGGCATAAAAAACCACTACTATTTGGTAACAATTGAATTGTGCCAAACATGTAATAATACCAACATCTCCTTCAAATACTAAAGGCCTGATAGCTAGAATATATATAAGTGATCATGTTTCTGCAGAAACATGACATTAACAGGCTAGCTGAAGCCCGAGGCCCGAAGCCTAAAAATTCAAAACGGTTATGGATGATCATGGTCAGTAGCAGTATGCAATTGGTTAACCCATTTGAGACAGCACAAGTAGGGACAGTGATTTTCCGTTTCAAGAAAAGGCCTTTTCCGTTTCTAAAAATCTGGAATTCCGTTTCAACTTGTCTGAAAAATGGAAATTCCGTTTTACCATAGACCTTGTATACATGAAGAAAAATGAAAATTCCGTTTACATAAAACTTGAAACAAATATTTCTCGCTATTTTTGTGTGTTTGTGTCAACTTTTTCTAATTTTTGTTCCGAGTTATGTGCTTTTTCCTTTCAAAAAGTAAAAATTTGGAGAAAAAAGGTTTTCCGTTTGAAAACTCATTTTCCATTTCAAGTGGTGATTTCCGGAAATTCCGTCCGTTTTCCGTTATCGCGGAAAATCACTGTCCCTACACAAGTATGGATTGTATGTACATGTATGCCCAAGCTGGCCAAGCACCTGTGCACTCCAGAAAAAAAAAACTATCAAAATCTATAACCACGTGTTGTGTTGAATTTGTGTGCATGGGTGTTCACAAACTTCCAATTAGTCTTACACAGCTACTCAAATGTATCATACATGCAGAGACACCGATCATTATCCAACACAATTCAGGCACATTCCATGTCTACACTTCAAAAAATTGAATACCTACGGCATGTGACTGATATTGCAAATGGTCATTTAAACCAGTCAATAAAAACCTCATACATGTAGCAGCATTAACAGAGAATGTTTTTATTTGATGTGTGCACTGATTCACTCAAGTCGTCAAGAGTACATGTACTGAACATGATTTAAATAGCATCTAAAGGTACAGTGTACATGTACATGTAGTTTGATGAATGTTGTATTAATGATGTGATCTCGTTTGATAAATTATAGCGCTAATGATGTGGTATGGTGCTGATTCTACGATAGATAGACCAGCTCTTTGAATGCTACAAGCGCATGCATGCAGACACAATGAGATGGAATTCACACAGCGCGCAGCATGTGTAGACTGTTAACAGCTCATAGACTTTCACTTCGGCCGACATTCATCACGTCTCGTCAATTTCTACTGTGCAAACCTGGAGATGAATTTACATTTCAGCCGTCATGACAAGGCCCCATACACCACAGTTAGACATGGCCCTGGGAATGCATGATCAGTATGCTTGTACAGTACAAACAGTATGTACAGTATGTCATTTTCATAAGGAGTGTGTGATGTATGAAATAAGGATTATGCATTAGGTTGCATCTCAAAGTTGTGATAAAGCAGGGATGTCATACCCTTAGGCTTTTATGAAAGCGGGGAAGGTGTACAAAAATGCAAAAACATAAATTTTTAATGTAGGGCCTACATGTACATGTACATGTATGTATCAGGGTAGGAATTAATTTTTATTTTTTAAAGGCGATTTTTATTAGAACCTTGGGGCTATTTTATATTTTGGGGGGGCTATTTTTCTACCACTGGGGCTACTTTTTCGTTGCACATCAGAATGGGAAGAATGCAAGGAAAGATTGCCAATGTTTTAGCAAGTGCTTCATGCATAAAAGCAACCATTTAATTCATTATTGCTTCAATGCCATAATAAAAAAAAAAATGTGAAATTTTTCGTAGCAAATCTGAGGGCGATTCTGAAGGAAATGGTCGCCCCAAAGAACTTGGGTTTTGGGGATTTTAGGGGGCGATTTGGGCTTTGCCGAGGGCTAAATCGCCCGTCGCCCTGGGTTATTTCCTATGCTGGTATGTACCCATGTAACTTGTATCATTGGGCAATATAAGTTAATACTACACTCTAGTGAATTCTCTTCAGTACTTTTGGTAGTAAAACAAAAGAGAAAATCTTTATGGTTAATCTGTAGGCTGTGTAGCCTACAATAAGCAGCCACAACACATACCCTTGTCTGACATAATGACAGGATTCAGGAACAAAGGGGAGGAACAAAGGGGTGGAGCAGAGGGAGGGGCAGCAGTGCCTCAAACCTTTTGGCTGTGATATCCTAGTTAAAGGTATTGGCTAACATTTACCACACTTAAAAAAATCTGAGCTACATGATTCCCCATGCTACCATTGTCTTTGATAAGGTCTAAACATGTCACCCTGAAAAAATTGCATTTCAAAATGATTATTTACTGCTTTAAAAAAGTAAAAATTGTAAGTTGATTGGATTCACCTGCCCATTTTCTCCCATAGACTTACTGTGTGTACACTAGGCTATTTAAACTCGCCCCGAGTTTTAATTGTTTATTCATGCATAACTTGCCATTGGCAGTGTAACTTTCCAAACTTTTGTATTCTAGGGTGTTTATTTGTCCATATGAACACTACTATGTAGTTCAGATATCAAAATTTGACATTATTTTAAATTGAAGCTCCACAATGTTCGCGTATCACTTTAAACCATAAGTAGGCCTATACAGGGAAACCCCGTTATAACGAGGTCGTCGGGACTGCCGATTTTACCTCGTTGTAACCGGTACCTCGTTGTAAACGTACACAAAATGTATCACACAAAATATAACATGTATGGGACTAGGCATTAAATCCATCTGTTTTCTGCTTCTCCCATTTGTTCTGCACCAAGACTATGAACAGAAGGCTGATTATTTTTCATTTATATGCTCATCCAACGTAATTAAGAAAACTAGATCTCGAAATAAAGCAGTAATCACTACTCGTAACTTGCGTCGAGTACCGCACTTAAGCTTTGTGTGTGTGAGAGAGGTGACTGTGCTGTGCAGTAGTGTGTATTACACACATATACACATGGGGGATTTCATGTGCATGGCTGCATGGCAGCTGGCTATCACGCAATGAACTGCGATGCGCTCTGAAACAATTTGGCAATTTTTGCGTTGCCAAAATTTAGAATTAAGCGCACGATGCGACTTTCATTTCCTCGTTTTAACCGGGTGAATTTCTGTTTTTCTTTGTTAATGGGTTGAGAAAAATACCTCGTAATAAGCGAAATCTCGCAATAACCGAGCTTGTTGTAAACAGCACTTCTTTCCATTGAACAACACGTAAATGAAAATGGGACCGACACAATCACCTCGTTAAAAGCGGTACCTCGCTATATCCGAGCTCGTTATAACGGGGTTTCCCTGTATTTATAGTCTGATGATTGGAGTATAGTGCATCTCATGACAGGTCTACACAGTTTACAATTACAAGTACACTAACAATCACTTTTCTACATGTAGGATTACAGTCTCTGAAATGTGCTGAATATTCTTTCAATGATACATGTATTAACGTATGATACAAAATCTTGGTGTGTGTGCATGTGGTGTATGTAAAATACACATCACAAATATAATGGTATCTTTTGTGCTCAGTTATAATCTCAGTCTTACCTGTGGAAAACAAGAAAGTGTAGCTTAATTTTTATGTACTTTGAGTTTGTTTGATTTTGTTTTTTCAAAGCAGGCAATAAAATAAATCTTGCATCCTGAATAATCTGATGACTATTAAGACGTGGGTTGATAATGGATGCACTCCATCCAATACATGTATGTTAATAGGCGCTATTGTTTTTTGTTTTGTTTATCCTTGGCCTTCAAGTAAATTCCCCTTGACAAAACATGCAGGTACATACAATGTATAAATAGAAAGGCATTGGTTATATGATCAGGAACAAACTCAGCATTTCAGAAAATAAACTGGTATAGCTTCATATCCTGAATTCTATTGAATTGTGAGCATCTGACTTGTGTGGAGGTTTGTTTGTGGAATACATGTATGTGATGGTATGACCTCAGTTTGAACAGCTGTGAAACAAACAAACAATGATTTTAAGTTTGACAACATTAAAGAATTTAGAATGATAGGGACAGTGATTTTCCGCGATAACGGAAAACGGACGGAATTTCCGGAAATCACAACTTGAAACGGAAAATGAGTTTTCAAACGGAAAATGACGGAAAACCTCTTTTTTCTCCAAATTTTTACTTTTTGAAAGGAAAAAACACGAAATTCAGAACAAAAATTAGACAAAGTTGACACAAAAACACAAAGACAGCGAGAAATATTTGTTTCAAGTTTTATGTAAACGGAATTGTCATTTTTCTTCATGTATACAAAGTCTATGGTAAAACGGGATTTCCATTTTTCAGACAAGTTGAAGCGGAATTCCAGATTTTGGGAAACGGAAAAGGCCTTTTCTTGAAACGGAAAATCACTGTCCCTAGAATGAGCGCATTCTTGATTAGGGAATCCAACCAGTTACAGTGCAGAAACTTATGTGTACAGTGTATGTAAACGAGCGTGATACCTGTACAGTTAAGAGAAATAGTATGGTCAATGTATTCCCGATTTACATACTTCATCAGTATTGTAATTGGGCAGGCCCTGTACATGTAGGTCATGTTTTTTCTTTCTGATACTGTGATAGGCAGCACTTAATTTGCAGGTACAATCCGTCATGCTACCCAAATCAACCAGCTGTGATTGTTTTTATACCTTCACTTTGGAACTGATCAGTGAAGCACACTATCCGCTAACTAAATTGACCTTGACATTCAACTAGCTTCCAATAACCAGCAGGACATAAGAACCTTGACTCAATCAAGTTCCTCCCACTTTTCATTGTCAATATTTGCTCTGGGAATACCTGTATCCTGGTAAAGTTGACAGAGATAGCAAAGTCACAAGGTGGTATGTGTGGTCTTGTATTATTTTGGTTTAGTACATGTATAGTTTGTGTGTGTGTGTGTGTGTGTATGTGTGTGTGTGTGTGTGTGTGTGTGTGTGTGTGTGTGTGTGTGTGTGTGTGTGTGTGTGTGTGTGTGTGTGTGTGTGTGTGTGTGTGTGTGTGTGTGTGTGTGTGTGTGTGTGTGTGTGTGTGTGTGTGTGTGTGTGTGTGTGTGTGTGTGTGTGTGTGTGTGTGTGTGTGTGTGTGTGGGTGTCAGCGAAAAAAATGCACGGTGGCTAAGGGCGATTTGCCCCCTAATCATTCAAAATAGCCACCGTAAAATCATGTAACTGCATAGAGTAAACTGTTCACGAGGGCTACTTTTATTTTAAAAGAGCCACCGTGAAGAAGAAAAGTATTTTTACCCTGGTGGGTGTGTGTGTGTGTCTACATGTGTGTCAGGGTAAAAAATACTTTTCTTCTTCACGGTGGCTCTTTTGAAATAAAGTAGCCCTCGTGAACTGTTTACTCTATGCAGTTACAGGATTTTACGGTGGCTATTTGGAATGATTAGGGGGCAAATCGCCCTTAGCCACCGTGTATTTTTTTTGCTGATGTGTGTGTCTGCAGTCTACCTACATGCTGTACGTTGTTTACAGTATGTGCACATTGTAGGTGTGTCCCAACTTGTGTGTGTGTTTGTGTGTGTTCTGTATGTCAGTAAATATCTGTGCAAGTACATGTACACACACCCACCCAGTACAGTAACTTCACCACTTTCCTATCAATTCTGCATCTACAAGTACATGTACAGTATGTACATGTACAGTGGTAGAGACCAGACTAAAACAACATAGTCATACGTCTACATGGTGGCCTCAGTCGTATTTTCTTTACAAACATGAACATACCAATTACCAAGGTAGCATCTGAGTAGAGCCCCAACACAACATTCTTGAAATGTTTTACTGTGCGAAAACAAAAATGTCATTGTACTTTCGCCTACATGTACTTGTGCAATTTGCTAGTTCTTATTCAGTGAAAAGTTTTATGAATTCCAGTCGTTATTCCACAAGACCTTGAATCCACAGCATATGTGTGGGGTCTATCTAAAATATTGTATTTTCTGTGTAGACCTGTAATAATAATTTAAAAACAAAACATGTAAGCCTTACATCCTTTCATATGAAAATTTGTAATCCAGTCACCTCTAAAATTGCCCGATTACATAACAAAAGCTCTACAAAATTCAGTCGCACAAATTGTTTCTCTGTCAAATAAACGCAATCACATAAACACCTATCTTGAACAGTCTTCACTGGTTGCCCGTAAAGGAAAGCATAATTTTCAAAACCCTTCTTTTGGTTTATCATACTATCAAAGGAACAGCCCCTGATTGCAATAAGTCTCTGCTACATCAGTACCAACCTGTACGAACATTACGTTCC
This sequence comes from Eucidaris tribuloides, assembly GCA_001188425.1. NCBI lineage: Eukaryota > Metazoa > Echinodermata > Echinoidea > Cidaroida > Cidaridae > Eucidaris > Eucidaris tribuloides. The sequence continues at coordinate 15,380 of JZLH01S0307978.1, forward strand.
TCCAACTCCGGTCTTTTACATGTTCCATTGTCCAAGAAATCCTGGGGGGATCGAGCTTTTGCTCACACCGGACCAGCCCTGTGGAATTCACTTTCACAAGAGTTGAAGGACTCAAAGTCCTTCAAAGGACTCAAAGTCCTTCAAAGGACTCAAAGTCCTTAGGTTGTCCTTTAAGGGCAACCTAAAAACACATTTGTTCAGTTGTGCATTTTGAAGGCAGATATTTTTCATTTTCTTTTTATGGTGCGAAAATTTTTTTTGTTGTCATTGTTATTTCTTTTGCTGTTCTGTCATAAAGCACTTTGAGCATTTAACTAAAATGGATAACTTGGTGCTATAAAATAAATCCCATGTATTATTATTATTATTAAAAGATAATAATCACTATTCACCATTTCACTATACACATCTACTGTTGTTTTCACACTTTCATTGTCATATCAATGATATATTTCAACTAATCACTTTTATTTTTCATTTTAAATGTATAATGTAATGCTGAATGAATTTGATTTACAATAGCACATTGAAAATTTATACCAGTTACAAAAAACAATATAAAGAAAAGACAAGGGGGCGTAGCCTTCAGGTAGATACAATAGTTTCCTCTGCTTTAACTTTGAGTATTGGAATTACTACGGACATTTTTTTTTTTTTTGTATGTTGATACCAGCAAATGGCCTACATTGTGTACCACAGTAGCAGTGACACATTTTGACTACAACTGCCTAACATGAAAAAATTCAATATCAACCTTAAACTGCAATTGATCAAATTCATTCCCCTGCCTAGGAGAGGGGGAGGGGGGGGGGGGGGGCTCACACACTACAAAATCACACTGAAAATGTGTTGTTGTTTTTTTCTATTATGCAAAACATAAGGCAAGAATAAGCATGCTTATTACCATTTTTTGTTATTATTATTATTAGGCCTATTACTTATTCAGCAAATTAAAGATACATCGTAAAAATACAATTTGACAGCATTCAATTTTTGTTTTCTAACACACAACATGAAACATGTGCACACAAAAACACCAATGACAAAATGTGGGCAGAGTGTCCAATTTATTTTCACTGATCCTGTCTCTATACAATGAAGTGTAGGTGTTTGGAACAAAAAGGTTGTAGTATAGATCTACAGTGTATGTACACTTAGAACCAAAGTGATACTTAGTATAGATCTACTTGCCTTTTTGCTCCCAAATCAGCTAACTCATTCTTTCAGAATTTTGAAAATCGGACATTCGCTACTTCGAACATGTATTTGAATACACATACATGTATCTGGTCATTTTTAATGCATATTGACCATTTGTGACCATCATTTTTTTCAGTATGCATGTAACAAGTTAGATGTAATCATATCTTACAATTTTGTGTAAAAAATTAAATAAAATAAAAATATAAAGACCATGTGACATAGACCAACATTATATATTTTTGACAATGAATGTTGTTACAGAAATACAGAGTGTAACATTAGTATCATGAGAAGTTGTATTTCCGGACGGGTTGAGTACCCGGACACCGCACGTTAGAACAGCGCAGTACGCGTCGGGGAACCATCGCGCGAAGTTGCAAACAGACCCCCGGGACGCAGCTGTTATTTTTCTTCACATAAATCCTGATTTTTCATGTAAATTCTAATGCTGATTATTTGAAAATTATGTTTTTTGGCAACATATCCTGAAAAAACATACAAAATTAAGTGTCCGGTTACTCAAGTCCCCACCCTACACACTCAGTGCATATCCCCTTGACTGTGTGAATGCTTGCCTAAAATAAATCTCAAGGTTATGCCTTCTGATTGATGTTGTGATTTTTGTCATGTCAGAACTTAAAGGTATTGGCTAACATTTACCAGTTAAAAAAATCTGAGCCGCATGATTCCCCATGCTACCAGTGTCTTTGATGAGGTCTAAAAATGAAGCCCTGAAAAAATTGTATTTCAAAATTATTTAGTGCTTTAAAAAAGTGAAAATCGTAAGTTGACCAGCTTCACTTGCCCATTTCCTCCCATAGACTTACTGTGTGTACACCTAGGTTAATAAAACTCGCCCCGAGTTTTAATGTTTATTCATGTATAATTTGCCATTGGCAGTGTAACTTTCCAAACTTTTGTATTTAATCTAGGGTGTTTATTTGTCCATTTGAACACTCTCAGATATCAAAGTTTGACAATTTTAATGAAGCTCCACAATGTTAGCTTATCACTTTAATTTAGATTGCCAATTTTGATGCTTAATTCCGACCAAGTTTAGTGAGTGACATACAATGTTCACACAAAACAGGTTTAGACCATTGTTGGTCAAGCCACTGAACTTAGCCACTCACGCACAAAATTATGTTATGATTTTATTGTTCCCCACTTGGTGCAGGTGGGTCATACACACTGCACACTGACACACACAAACATTCATTCACGATTCAGTCTTCAAATTCGCTTTGCCTTTAATATTTGTCCCCCTCTGCACATAAACCACTTATTCCTTTCAAGACTCCGTATGGAGTTTCAGACCTGACCAAGCAGATCTGTCATCTTTGAGCGTAAACTTACACGAGGCAAATCGTGGATTTGGTTCGCGTCCAAACGGAGTTCTTCCAGCGTTCGCGCATAGCGGTACACATCGTCGGGCACCCCGGGCAGGTTACAGTGGCGTTTATCGATGTACTCGACGTGCCTATTGCAGGCTCGAAACAACGGAATACATTTGAACATGGCGTTTTTCGGGTCCTCCGCCTTCAGTTCGTATATCCAAGGACTATTTCTGCATGTGTATCAATCCGTACAAGTGTGAAATCCAAGGAGGAAAGAGTTCGGAAAACAAACGGTGTTTACAATGGCTGGCATCAATCTCCCGTAACTTCCTGTGCTTTTCTCTATTTTTTCTCGGGGCCAAAACAGCGAACGCAATTTTACACGAGCAAGATGTCCGCCCAGGTGACGTCACTCCCCGATTTCATACCATTCCAAACAAAAGAGGGAGCTATTGCTAAATTATGTTTTCTTGTCACGAAACATCAATTTGGTCCCGTTCGTTTTACAGCCATTTCACTTTATCGCCGAACATTTTAATATAGAAACTAATGAAATAGTTTTTGGCCGATGATTGAGTCCTTTATGTGTGGCGTAAAATAATGTAATCCTATAAAACCAGATGCTGGTCTGAAACTTCAGAGTCTATTCAAAATTGAGGCTGCTAAAACAATCCCGAGTACTTTTCATTAATAGGATTTATCATGGTGAGTCAATTACATTGTAAAACAAATATAATCATATTTGAATAACTACATGTAGTATGCCTGTTGTTCTAGTAAAAATTGACACAACTGAAGTAAAACTGACTAGAATCTGGTAAAAACATAAAATCACACAGATTTCTACCAACACTAAACTGCCATTGTTTTATGTATAGTCTCAATGACCAGACTCTAGTAACAAAAAACACGCACACAAATATTTTATTTTGATAAGAAATGGGTTTGACTAGATTAGTATTGGTTCTTTAGGGGTCCTATTTCAAAATGACTAGAATTCTGGTGATTTTGACCAGAATCGTGTCAATTTTGACTAGAATAGAGTAAATTTTGAGTATGTGTAAACTAGGAAAAGTATGCCATGTTGAACTGCTTGCTTCGACTCAAGCGCTAGTATTAATTCCATGAAGTGGTTAATGTAAGACAAGTGAAATGATTGCTCACAATATAAACTCCTCAAAAAAAGTTTGGAAATCTGAGTTTGATCGGTTATATCTCCCGTTTCGCAGAAATAATCAATACAAGCTTGGTATCATCTGAAAGATTATTTGAATTTCTTTAAAATAATACCCTACTTGTTATGATTATGCCATCAGGGAAAGGGCAGTATCTTAAAATGTGGTGTAAAGTGCAAATTGAAAAGCTGCAAAATGACCAAAGTTCGGTTAATCACCCAATTGATTTTTCCATTGTCTCTTTGGTTGTTATACGCTCTAATGTGAACATTGACGTGGATTGAAAGAAACATCTGCAAAATACGCAAGCAACAACAACAACAAAAAGTAAAAAAAAACATGTATGGGCATTAAAAACTGGAAATAAGACATTTAATCTCACGGACCTTTCGCCACATTAACACCTCAAAGTGATAAAAAAGTGTCAGGAGCTTGATTTGCATGGATTTTCTCAGAGAGAGGTTATCACAAGAATGGACTAGCCTGCATGCAGTCCAAACCTCAACCCCATTGAATATTTGTGGGATCAACTTGGCCGGGCTGTACAGAAGAGAGTCACAAATGCAACGACATTGGCAGGTTTGCGTCAATTACTGATTGATGAGTGGAATACTACCCACAGCAACGAATCACAAAGCTCATCAACAGCATGTGGAAGTGGTGCCAGGCGGTGGTGCAGGTACGTGGGTCTTCCACCCGATACTGAACTCTGATCATGTTATTAAAATCAATGAACACTGATGAAATCAAAGATCCATGGGAAGATCATGAAAATCCATGCAAATCAAGCCCCTGACACCTTTTTTATCAGTTTGTTGTGTTAATGTGGTGAGACTAAGTGTCTGTGAGATTAAAAGGCTAATATCCAGTTTTTAAATGCCTATACATGTTGTTTATTTGGTTGTTTCACTTTTTTGTTGTTGTTTGCTTATTTCAAGTTACTTGTGCAGGTGTTTTTTCCAGTCCATGTCAATGTTTACATAACAGTGCATAACAACCAAAGAGACATTGAAAAACTCACTTAACAACAACAAAAATTGGATGTTTTACCGAACATTGGTCATTTTGCAGCTTTTCAATTTACACTTTGCACCACATTTTAAGACACCGCCCTTTCCTTGGTTGCATTATCATAGCAA
>JZLH01S0307978.1:33004-43371 GCA_001188425.1 Eucidaris tribuloides
CAGCGGGCGGAATGGGATTGGAACTGAAGAAGATGGATTGAGAGTCATTGTTTATACCACAACGGGACAAATGCTTATACAGGGCAACTTTATGAGACTGGTGTAAGGAAGAATTTGTGCTACGCTGGATATTGTAATAAACTACAGCACAGTATAGTTAGACAAGGAGAATAACAATGCAAGCGAACATGAAAGCGCGACACACTCGAGAGGAATTGAGGGCGAGCTGACCACCGTGACGTATGACTAACCACTCCGAAAAGTGTGGGGACGTCTGACGGGCCGACCGTTGGAGTAAGTTGACACTACTCCCACCTCGCTACCAACCTTGGAAAACTCTGACGTGAGCCCCCCTAGCCCTTCACGCGTACCTCCATCACCAGCATCGACTCTGCTTGCTACTACCACAGCCCCGGCCTAGCCACCAAGTGCACCCACCCCATCAGACCGATCTGGAAATTCTGCCCCCAGCTCCCGCAACCTCCTGCTACTGCACCCCCACAGCCTACAACGGGCAGAACCATGATTTCGGTCGAGTGCCCCCTTTTTGACTGAATCGATGTACACGATGACGATCGCCTGACGTATAATGAATGGAAACGACAATTGTTTAACTCCACAAAAACTTTGTCCGGCTTGTTAATTATAGGCCAGGAATAAGTGGCAATGAAAGCCTTCCAATGCCGTTGAAAAGATAGCACTTTTGGAACTGCTAAGTTCTAGAATCAACAGCAGGAATTCTGATTAGTAGAGAAGTCACATGAAAGAAAAGGAGAAAGAGCTTATTCACCTAAAGGAAAGAGCTACAAACAATGGATAAATAAACTGTTGCAGCGGAAATTAATAAACTTAAAGCCGATCATCACAGGGAACTTATCAACCAAGTTAAGAGACTTGACGACTTAATAATGCAAAAAACGAGTTGTGAGATGGAGAAATGGTATAACTTATTGCTAGAATATTAGAAGCAGGAGCAACATATGGAGCATATCAGGTCAAGAATACAAAGAAAAACTAACTGATAAGGATAAAACGATAGCACACGAAAGAAAACTTTGGCCTTCCAAATTGATCGTAACGAAGCAGAAATGGCCTAAATGGGTGTTTATGAATGATTTCAGTGAAGTAGAAGGTCAAAAGAACCCTAACAACTTCATTACCGATATCAGGTAAGAATGAAAATGAAACTGAGAATGAAGTATGGAGAGTGTTGAAAGAATACAAGAAACGACCGATGATGGGGTACATAGGTTGGGTTTTAATCACCGACTGCGCATATGGCAGACATATACATGTTGGGGAAACTTACTGGCAAGAGCGAAGAGTAATTTAGGGATAAGAGCCTATGCCCCCACGATCGAGCATGCTGCAGTGATTGATGGCTGGGTAACAAATGACAATGTACTCACACAGGTATTAACAATCTTAAATCACAGCCCGTAGACCAAGACTGTACTAAATACGAGTCACTTGTCAGAAAAGAAAAATCAAAAAAAAACACCTAGTATTATCTCTAGCACTCGCCCTGCCTCACAAACATGGAATGAACAAAGTGCCAAGGCATTCAGGACGCACAAGTTGAGCGCAATTGTTTCCGAAGGGCTAAGTAGGTATCACTCTGTGCATAATACGCGAATTTTACACTTTTTGGGTGGGCCCCGGATGAGCGCTACTTCGATGACAACGTCCATGCTAAATGAGGTAGGACAAAGGGTGTTGTCGGGTAACATCATCCATACTAATTTCGGCTCCGAACAAGGCAGAGAAAGGCCGCTACGAAGCCAGCTTCAAAACACAATTACCATACCAAGACCAAGAATGCAATCACTTGCAACGAACCTCGCAGAAGTCATTATGAATATGTTAGCGAACAAAATAAACAGGGTATAAGCAATTACCCTACATTGTGACGTTGTGTTCTGCTTGTTTAACAAAGGGAACACACGTGCCATTGAAATTAGTATTTTTTTTTTTCCAGCGTGTGTTTGTTTGTTATATGTTCTGGAGATTAGCAACGTGCAATTTCGCAAGAAGCCGAATGGTCAAGTTACCTTGACTATGTCAAGCTGTTTTTGTAAAATATTTCGAAGTGACATACGGTAATGAAGATATAATACTTTTCCAATATTTTCACTGAGACGATGCAAATCATTACCTTGGTACATGTATGGTTATTTGCAAAAATTGGTAATGGTCACGGTATGTCCGGTTCCTCTATAGCTCTATTGAGTATTAGCAAGTGTAATGCCACCAATGATGATATTATCGTATTAGCCCAATGCTTACGATTCTGCTTTAGTATGGTTATTGGAGCTAATGGAAATTTACCTGATTTAAGCATATTTTTTTTTTCATGCGTTCGTTGCATGAAGTTTAGTCATTGGCAGTAATGATATTACCTGATGTAACATATTTTTTTTGCTTTCAAGAAGTATAAGTCATTGCAGTAATGCATATACCTGATTTACATTAATTTGTTTATTGTTCAAGAATCGGCTTATGATGGGAAAGCTTTATCTTTGGCATGTAAGTTGTGTTGTAAGATATCCCGAAAGTGACATACTCAATCATATGGTATAATGAAGGTAACAATACTCGCATTCTGTTTTTTTTTTTCTTTTTTCATTTCTTTTTTTAAATTACATTGCTTCTCTCGTCTTTCTTCTTCTTTTTTTTGGGGGGGGAGGGGAGTTAATGCATTGATACCTTGGTGTAGCTATGTAGGTAAATTTGGGCATACTCGTTAATGGTAATGTAATCAGGTGTTTTTTTTTTTTTTATTTTTTTTTTTTTGAAAATATTCGAAGGTTTAATACCTTCTAGAATATTTCTAGAAAATATGCGAAGGTTTAATAGTTACACATAGGATACTTCCATTATTCGCAGCTGATTTTGTTTAGTATATTCATTGGAGTAATGTAGTTACCTGATTTAACATAAATGTGTTATATTTCAACAATTTATTTATGAATGGTCAAATTTATCTTTTGGCAAATGGTGAAGTTGTGTTGTAAAAATTTCGAAAGTGACATTACTGAACCAATGAAACGGCAATGAGGTATATGAAGTAGGAATACTCTGCTATTCTCATTTCTTAACAAAAAAAAATACATTGTTTTCTTTCGCGTTATTAAGGATATATGCATGATTACCTGGTTATGTAATTTGACAATAATCTTAATGGTCATGTATCGGGTTTTTCTAGAAAGTATATCCGAAGGTGAATACTACCATAGAATGCTTCTATTTACTCCATTGATTCTGTTTCAGTATAGTCAATTGGAGTAATGCATTTACCTGATTTAACATAAATTTGTTATTTCAAGAAATCGTTATGATGGTCAACTTTCTTTTGGTAATGTCAGTTGTATTGAAAAATATTCGTAAAGTGAAATACTATCAATCAATATGGTATAATGAAAGGTAACAACTCGCATTCTGTTTTTTTTTTGCTTCTTTTGCATTTGCTTTTTTGGAAATTACGCAGTTGCTTCTCTCTCTCTTCTTTTTTTTTTTTGGGGGGGGGGGATAATGCATGATTTACCTGGGTTACATGTATGTAATTTGCAATAACTCGTTAAATGGTAATGTATCAGGTTTTGTTTAGAAAATATTCGAAGGTTTAATACCCTCTAGAAAATATTTCTAGAAAATATTCGAAGGTTTATACTTACACATAGGATACTCCATTATTCGTATAGTCATTTGGAGTATGCAGTTTACCTGAATTTAAGCAATAAATGTTTTATTTTCACAATTATTTATGTATGGTCAATAATTTATCTTTTGGCAATGTGAAGTTTGTGTTGTAAATATTTCGAAAAGTGAAGCATACTGAAACGCAATGAACCAATGAGGTATTATGAACGGTTATTAAAACTCTGTATTTTCATTTCTTAACAAAAAAAAACATAGCATTGCTTTTTTTTTTTATTGGATAATGCAGTTGATTTGCCTGGTTATGTATTTGAAAATATATCTTTAATGGTCATGGTATCGGGGTTTTTCTAGAAAGTATTCGAAAGGTGTGAATATAACCAATAGAATGCTTCTATTACTCCATCAATTCTGTTTCAGTATAGTCATTGAGTATATGCATTTACCTGATTTTAACATAAATTTGTTATTGTTGCAAGAATCGCTGTATGATGGTCATACTATTATCTTTTTGTAATGTCAAAGTTGTATTGAAAAATATTGCGAAAGTGACATACTCAATGCATATGGATAATGAAGGTATCAAACTCTCAATTGTTTTTTAATTTTTTTTTAGGAAGTCGTTATTGATGGTAAAGAATTATTTTTGGTTGTGTAAGCTATTATTGTAAATTATACAAAATGACACATAACGCTATATGGGATAATGAAGGTATAATACTTGGCCAATTTTTCGTATAACATTGATTTTTCTTTCATTTTGGGACATAGTTGCATTAATTAGCTTGGGTATGTAATTTGGCAATAATCGTTAATAGTCAATGTATGTCAGGTGTTCTACAAAGTATTTGAAGGTGAGGAATGTTTAGAAAAATTATATTTTCGTTATTCAATTAGTATTGTGAATTTGATTAATGATGCAAGCTGGTTTAATATTCAATTACTTAAAACAATTGTTCATGATGGCCATAATTCATCTTTAAGGGCATGACTATGACTAATTATGACTATTGCAAGTAATATTTGGAGGCGAATCTTTTTTTTTCTCTCCTCTGCCATGCACTTCCTTATTTACGGGAGTACTGATGAATAATGTATGATACTACACATTCGCTTACATTTATGTTTCTGTATAAGTGTTTAAAGTTATTGTATAATAAATAAAATCAGGTTATAAGCTACATATTATATATAGATATATTTCTGGTACCTTTATATCCTGACCATAAATGGTATTTTCGTAAGATATCGAGAGCTAGATCACTATTAGCTTCAGTGGAATGTAAAACGGTGTTATTTAATGCGATTGACGGACAACGGTTTTTCTAAACTTGACGATACTCGATTTTCAAGGAAGCTTACGTCAGACATTATATTCCTATGTGAAACACATGCCCAATAGAAATGAACCATTAGTCTCTGCGATGTGTATAGAATACATTGCTACTGCCGTAACGTTGACAAGCGCGCAGAAGGAGATGGGGGTTGTAATATTCATTAAGCATGGTCAATTGAAAAGGAGGCAGAATCATATTGTAGATAGGAGTTGCAGGCGAGTAGCATTTGTTACGGCTGGAAAAACGTTTTTTTTGGATTTGAAAGCGTAATATAGTTTTTATTTTCGCATACATCGCCTCCTTCGAAACAGCGACTTATACTAGCGAGGAAAAACGGGGATAGATAAAGAAATATTTGATAATTTGGAAAATAGGCATAATCAGGCTGGACCAACAAGGAGATATAATTAATAATGGGGGATTTGAATGCGCACACATAAATAAAAACGACCTTGATTACATTCCCAGCTGATTCAAACGATACAGTAGTATGGCATATCTCAGAGTACTGATATTCCGGCGACAGTTATCCCCCCCAAAGACGAAACACACTGATAGAACAAGTGACAAATAGTTAAGGGAGAGCAGAGTCATAGATTTTGTTGTGTCAGTGCCTCCTAGCTTACGAATACTTAATGGGAGAAGCGCTTTGGGGACACAATGGGTAAGATAAACGTTCTTTTATACCAAGGGTGCGTCTATTGTTGATTACGGCAATATGTAGCGAATCCCTCAATGGCAATGCGTTATTGTCATTTTGAAGTCACAGACTTTCAACCTTTGGCTTTCTGATGCACGTGTCAAATTATAGCGACCGTTACAGGCACGTTATTGTCGAAGAAACGTGAATATTGAGAATATTCGAATTACGCAATCTATTAAAGTGGTCTAAGATACAGCGAAGAAGCAGTTTAAGAATAAGCTAAAGCAGATGCAGAATTTAAGGAATTAATGTTGTTTATTAGGGATATACCTCACGATGGATTTGACTAATTTATCAGGAGGACATTGAATATAAAATAAACCAAAGCGTGAATTGTTTTACACAAATGCTTCAAAGGGCAGCAGGGGTATAAGAACTAACAAAAGGGCAAACGCGGCGTAATAGCAAGAAAAACAAACGCCTGGTTTGATTAGTGAATGCAAGTAATAATAAAATTTAATTAAGTCTATCAGTAGAAAACTGAGATTGAAACCATGGGATGGCAGATTTGAGATTGAAAATCGCTGCTACGAACGGAAAGCATTTTAAAAAGATGACAGCGTAAAAATACAGATTTTATAAGAGGAAGTATTGGAAAAATAAATTAGTATGGAGAAGCAATGACACAGCTTAGTTTTGGAACTTATTGACACACCTAAAACATAAGCAGAGAAGGGAAAACCAGCTCGGCAATATATCCCCAAGAGAATGGTACGATTAATTAAAAAATTATGAACACGAACTATGAAAACCAAAATAACATAATAACCAATTGAAGTACCGAGGTAGATCCCAGATTTAGTACAGTACAACAGTAGATATATTAAATTTGAAATAGAAAAACAGAAATATTAAAAGCTATAAAATCTTTAAAAGAAAGCAAATCCTGGCGGGCACGGAGCGAACGTCTTGAATGAAATGCTAATCAATCCTGTCGTTCGCCTTGTGTATCTAACTCATTTTATAAATGAATATTGAGACAGGATTTATGCAGTTGAGAAGAGGAACTTGATTAAACCAATATTTAAATCAGGGTCAGTGAATACGCCTGAATGATATAGAAGCATTTCTCTGAGCAATTGTCTGGTAAGCTTTTTTGCAAAGGATTCTTATACAACAGATGCTTAGTGATTTTACAGAAGTAAAACAATGTTATTTGCAAGGAAGGCAGATAGGATTTAGAAAGGGAACCGTACCAGCGATCACGTGTTAACACTCAGACAATATTGACCAAAGCCGTTTCAAAAGAATACTCATATACATCATGCTTTGTGGACTTTAAAAAAGCTTTCGAGCTCGTGTAAATATTGAAGGCCATTTTTACATAACTTAAAAGATATGGACAATAACATGGCGATTTTTTTAAATATTTTGGCAAGGGCATGTACGCGTAATGTCGATTTTGTGCTGTAAAAACTGCAACTAAGGAAGAACACCCTATTTTAATAAAAGAGTGGGGCTAAAACAGTTGCATTCTCAGCCCAATATTGTTTTCTTTATATATCAACGATTTAGTTTGTATAATTTAGTGATGGAGTGTATGTCCAGTGACTCTGAGGACCCGGAAATGAAATATCTTGTCTATTAATGGCGGATGATATTAGTCATATTATCCCGAGACGGCGCGTGCGGGGCTTCAAAGCTTGTCTGGACAAACTAATATGAATATTGTAATAAATGGGACCTTAAAGGTTAAATGAATAAAACACCAAATAATGAACATTCAATAAAGCGGGACGAGTTATAAGAAGAAATATATTTTATATAAACGATGTCCCTGTTAAAATAACTGACGAATATAAATATTTAGGTCTGCCTATTCAAAGACCCTCAGGCTCATATACAAACGCCATTAACTTTTATCCGCACAAAAGCAAAGAGGCAACTTTTTGTCTTAAAATATCTTGGGCCAACAAACAGAGTTTGGGCAGCCATACCCACACATGAATATTATTTGAATGCATGCATAAAACCCATTCTTTTTATAGCTGCTCTGAATGTTGGAGTTGTGCCAAGCGCTTTTACGAAGATAAAGAAATAGAACAATTATACAAAGTCATTTCTTGACCTGAAAAAATACGAGACCTGCTTCGCAGTTCCTTAAAAGGCGCAGTTCCGGAGTCGCTATAGATCAACCAAAAGCAGTGCCATTTTGCCGAGTTTGGGGCAGGTGCCCTTTGTAGCATATCATTTAAAAACAAAAGTGTGGGGTACTGCACATTATTATTACTTCAAAATCAAATAGTATTTATAAAAAGCGGCGTATGCCGCAGCAATTAATATGGTTTAGAGGAATTGTATAAAAATGTTATTACAAAAAATAGGTTTCAATCAGTGTGGGAAAAGCCAGGGTACTTTTTCAAAAACGCTTTTAAAAGAAATTACAAATAAACTTAGGATACGATACATTAAGTGCGTGGAAAAAAGATCTTGAAAGGGAGAATGAAGCATAGTATCAAATTAAGAACTTTACAAAAAAACTGAAAAAAACAACTATAAAATTGAAAATTACCTTCTTTAGATGTCGACAAAGCACATATTACACATTTTTGCAAAACTGAGAATTAGTAATAGTAAATTAATGATAGACAATGGTAGATACAAAAAACTTTCCGTAAAATGAGCAGAATATGCCCGCTTTTGCATTAATCTCAGTAGAGGACAAAGTACGCATTTTGTTATTGACTGGCTAATTCGCCTACAGAAAATTCGTACAAAATTATTAAACGAGTTTTAAAAACTGTTCTCCTGACTTTTCAAATTTGACCGGATGAAGATAAATTCAACTTTATATTAAGGTAAGCGAAGATGATAATGGACATAAGGCAAAATTTGCGTAATGGGAATTAGGTAAATATGTATCACAGAGAGACTGAACTATGAACTTGATGACTAAATAAATAATGAATTAAAAAATGCTACGCAATAATAAACAAATATGACTCGCTGTTTGTGCCGCAGAGGGGGCCGCCTGGGCTGTATTTTGCCGCTTAGGGTCTTAACACTATATGCCGCTTTCTCTAATTTGAATAAATGTGAGCTTGTTAGGACATTTGCACATTAACGGCATGTTGGAGGGCGGGGCGTAGGCCTATACGGGATATCACGCTGCCTTAGGTTCATTGGGGGAGAGCCAATGGTTTTCGGTGGGGTGACTAGTCTGGGCCGCTTCTCTGGCGAGCAATATATGCTGCGGCCCTTCGCCCGGACAACGAGACGAAAACAGCGAGAATGGAGACATAATCAACTTACTTGATTTGCCTAATTACCAGCTACGTGTTTGTTATTTATTATATATATGGCTTATTTTGTGCGCTTTATATTGCTTTATGTCAATGTCAATTTCGCTTAATTTTATATTGTCTTTGTTTTCTTTTGTTGTATGATCAATCCTTGAATGTTAAGGATTCGTTGATCATGCAAAAAAATTTGAATTGGAAATTTGAAATTTTGAGATGGCGGTATGAGATGGGTGAGATGGGGTGAGATTTGCGGTGAAGATGGCGGTGAGAAGGGGTGAGATGGCGGCTGAGATGCGGATGCACGATGCGGGTGAGATGCGGGTTATGATAGTTAATTGTGAAAATTGATGTTGTATTGTGCGAAAGGCAGCACTTCAGCTTTAAAGAAAATGTATGGTTTTACTACTTTTTGCACTTTTCAAGATGAAGGTGATACAGGCTGTGACAACAATGTTAAAAATTGGTGTTGCATATTGCTACAAAAACATTAATTCACACCAATTAAAAAACAATTTATTAAACCTAAACAATTTGAGATTTACATATAGTCAAGCATTACTTGTTTAATAAAATGGCATCAGTAGAGTGTATTTTCAAAATATTTCAACCAAATCTTAGCCGCTGAACGTGAACATACTTGTGGTTGCTTACGTGCAAGCTACTATCATGCCTTCATCGAACATGTACAAGCTCAATTGAAGAGCAAGCCATAAGCTACACACAGTGAATTAATGAAGATAATTATTACCTTAGAAGACATTATACTTCATCAACTTTTACATTGAGAAACTGAAAAGCTACAATATGTGTCAAGTTAGCTCAAGATGGCATATCATAAAACTCCAAGATAGCTTATCTGCCTGCCAAATGCTAGAAAAACAAAAGAGGTGGCAGCGTGAATTTGCCAAATTTTTTCCATAAGAGTTGTACACACTCCTCGCCGCTTAAATCTACCACGATTTACCCTCATTAACAATTTTTTGCATTTTTGTAGCTAATTACAACGAAGTGTAATGCGAAGTTGCCTTATCAGATTTCAAAAGCAGCAGCTAATTTTGCTGCAGAATGAGCCCAAAAATTCATTAGTATATATTGCATTATAGATAGCTTTGATGCCATCAAGTTTAAGAACGCAACAGGACACCAGTATTCAAATCAGTCAAACTTTTAATGATCAAGACATTTGTATGGTCATAACAAATTCACATCATTAACATGGTTCTAAAGCCCCCAAATCCTATTTGGTCATGTGTCGTATGGTGGGACCCCCAAATACCTGGTGGTGTTACATTTTTCAGTCCTCTTAAACTTGATGCACCAGAGCTATCCTTTATCCAATTATAATGAATTTGGGCTCATTCTGCAGCAAAATTACTCTGCTTTTGAAATCTGATAAGCAATCTTGCATTACACTTTGTTTACTTAGCC
>JZLH01S0307978.1:47802-60604 GCA_001188425.1 Eucidaris tribuloides
CTACTACCACCTACTACGACTACCACTACTACTAGTACTCTACTACTACTGTACTACGGCTACTACTACTGCTACTACTTCTACTTCTACTTATACTATTACTAGTACTACTACTGAAATGAATTCTCATTACGGTATTATAGCGCTTATACATTATTATTGGCTAAAGCACTTTTACGGCAGCGCCCTCTATTCCTCCCCAATCCAATATTTTCACTCAAAAAGGATCACATTTCAATAGTAAATACCGCAAGCTTTTATAATATACGAGACTTGACGTAAACATCCATTTTAAAAATAATTCTAAATCGTCATTTTCATGAAATGACACATATACATAATGAATTAATTGCGAACAAAGTATTTGCTGGTATCAAATTTCAATTCCTTAATATTATGTAAATCGGTTTCGTGATTCTCTATTTTACGGATTCATGAAATGACCCATGTGTATAATGAATTAATCACGAGCAATTATTTTTGCCGGTATCAAATTCAATTCAAGAATATGATTATATGTAAATCAGTTTAGTCATTTTGTTTTTCTCGGGTGGCCTGGTTTTATCTGATCACAGTCACTTTAATCTACTTGTACTGCTACCACTACTACTACTACTAGTACTACTACTACTACTACTACTACTATTACTACTACTACTGCAACTATACCACTACTACTACTACTGCTACTACTGCTACTACTGCTACTACTGCTACTACTGCTACTACTGCTACTACTGCTACTACTGCTGCTACTGCTACTACTACTACTACTAATATTATCACTGGTAGAAAGCAGCGATGTGGATAAAATACTTTGCTAAAGGGTAAACGTGTCGGGCATCAGCTGGGCTCGAATCTACTACCTCTGACAACATGTCTGATTGGGAGACGAACCTTTTACTACTGGGTCACATCACCTCTTAGAATCTTATGCAATATCTTTAATAAAATGTTAATTAGGACCAGATGTTAATGCTATTACGTAGGTAGAGAGTATAGGCTATACGTGCACATTAATGAGCAATGAGTCTGAAACGCCAAAGTAGTTCCTGCAGTCAACAAAGTCCAGAACCATGGGGCTAACAACAAACATTATTTTCTGGTTGATGAGGTTAATGAACTACAGTACAGAAGACTTTTCAACGACGTGATTTTTTCCACAATTTTCCTGTTTTCCATATTGTATCCCTCAGACCTGTGTTTGTGATCGCACGGCACATTTCCACCGTCCCATAGAAAGCTATGCTAAATAGAGCGACTTTAAAAACGTCTTATGCATTAACCGAATCGTAGAATGTATTTAAATCGAAAGAAATGAAGGGAAATTTTATGTGCTTTCAAATGAACAACATGATTTGTCATGTTTTCCAGCTCTAAAAAATGTAAAGAGCCTTGATACAACACTCAACCAAGCACTTCATCTCGCCTGTGAAGTCTAAAGCAAGCAACATTCTAATCTGGCATTCAAAAATCCATTCAAAATACTAGAACCCTGAAAAATCCAACTTCTTGGCAACCTGTAGAATTTGTAGTCCTCAAAGAAGATACAAAACCACGAAAAGTGATAATTTTCTACTCTACCTATTTCGAAAAGTGATAATTTTCTACTCTACCTATTTTTAATTATTTTTTAGTGTATCTAGTGTGCCTACCCGTTAGGCATTGCGCGGGTCCAATTAGTGCTGTGCGGCCTTGTCTGCAAATTGAAGCGTCGAATATCAATTTTTTTATGACGTCCCGTCATGCATTATAACATCTACCATCTGCATCACTGTCTTGATTTCACATTGACTCTGTTTACAAGGATCGTGTTGTTCCCTTTTTCCACTCTGGTACCCACTAATTGTAACCTCGACTCCCTGATTGGTTGCCGTCACAACAAAATAGGCATAAAAAGGGGAGTAACTCACTACAATTCCAAACTGTTTTCACTCGGGAGCAGAAGTCGAACATTGTTATCAACAAACTGAACGGTCAACATTTCATCGAGTCTTCAAACCAACAATGGGGGCATCGAAGTGGCTGTACGTGATCTGTGCCGTGGGCGCGTTGTTGGCTGCTGTTTCAGCAAACCCAATAGGTATACTTAAATTAGCAAAGTCCAATCTTTGCTAAGACGTTACTAGCAATCAGTTAAATTACTGAGAGTTTTAGAGAAAACGCTTCGCACTGTAATTTTTCATTCTTACCTAAAATCATTTTATACTGATGAAAAATTTACACAGAATTTTGTGTATATTTTCTGTAAATTTAAATGGCATTAATATTTCCAAATTTACCCCATTTTCTTCAGATCAATCATTTTGGTTTATTTGTTGCAATTCAGTCTTCTTTGAAATGTGCAGTATCACCCTTGCATTATATTTTGTTTATTTTGTTTTATTTTTGCGTTCAAACAAATTCAAACTCTGATTCCGAAAATACAAAAAATGACAAATACATCAGGATTACCAGCGTATTTTTTTTTTATTTTTTATTTTTTACAATTGTATACCTGAAAAAATCATTATTTCAGTGAAATAGGTGGCACACGTGTCTCATGTCTTGAAGTCAGGGCTGGCCAATCAAAATTTTAATTTCCCCCTACGTCGCATGCGTATTTTCCCTTACGGACACTACTTTTCCCCGTGCACCAATAGGCCAATTTTTTCCTACAGAGTTATGTTTTCCCATACAAAATTAACTTATCCGCTACGAAGGTACGTTTTCCCCCTACAAAATAACTTTAGTAAATGCAAGAGATTTATTATCCGTGAGTGGAGGATCTTCCTTTTCCCAATAATTTCTGATTGTCCAAGTTGCATTACCGTTTGAACTGGCTTTCAAGGGCGTAGGCTGGTTTGGGCATGGGGAGGTGCACATCTTGGGGAGGTGGAACAGGGCCGGGTGCACATCTTAGGGAGGTGGAACTAAAGTTAAGAAAATCAGGCGTTGAAAGCAAAAAAAGGTGGTGCAAATTTTTATTTTTTTTGCTATTAGGGTGGAACTCCTATATGGCTCTGCGGGGGGGGGGGGGTGCACGTTCACCCAGACAGTGCACCCCCAGCCTACGCCCTTGGCTTTTTAAATTTTCGATTGGACAAATTTAATCTACGGGATGTACAGATCAATTTTGTTAATTTGTTGCGATAAATTGTATATGTGTTGAAGTATTTTGTAGAGACGATTGTGAGTTTGTATTGATTTTAATAAAGCTCTCGTTTCTCCAATGATTCCTGGGTTATTTCATCTTTATTTGACACTCTCATTTTTATGCTGTATTTTTGTTAAAAATTTGCTTCTTGATGATTCGCAATTTTATTTTATGCAGATAAAAACGCAGTGGAAGAACTGGAGGACGGCCCGGTTCCTGAAAATCTGGTTCCTGAAAATCAGGTATAGTATCTAGTCGGTTCAAACTTTTGCAGACTAGCAATGACCACCGTTAAACACAAAATGTGAGCTACGTAATCCTTCATGCAGCTCTATGTGTCTTTGATAACGTCTAAAAATGAAGACTGAAAAATTGTATTTCAAAATGATTATTTAGTGCTTTAAAAAGGTGATGATCTACGAGTACTCGGGTTGACCGGATTCACCTGCCCATATTTTATACTCTACCGCAGTGGAAAATGTTCATTCATGCATATCTTGCCAGTGGCAGCATAACTTTCCAAACTTTTGTATTCTTTGATGTTAATTTGCATTTAAGCACTACTATCTAGGTCGGATACCACAGTTTGACAATTTTTTTTAGATTGAAGCTCCACAATGTGAGCCTATGTCTTTAACCAATGAGACATAGCACATGTTCCATTATTATTTACAGCAAGAATTACAGCAATCGGATTTTCAAAGATTGATGAAAACTACAGGCTACACACTCGTATCACCCCACTCTAAAATCACTCCACTGGTTGAACGTCATAGATCGCATCATTTTCAAACTGAATTTTACTTCTTGTTTTCTATTGCGTCAATGGTTCTACTCGGTTTAGTCCGTAAATACACTCCTGTCAGACCTTTACGTTTCTCCAACTCTGGTTCCCTTGTTGTTCCGAAATCTGCAAAAATACCTGGGGAGAGCGAGCTTTTGCCAATGCTGGTCTAAAAAAGCAGTCTTAAAGCTCATTTTGTTCAATGCTTCCTGTACATGCACTTGCTGTTTATATTTCTTCTCCCTATACTCTCACTATTACTTTTTTTCTAAATACATGCGCCTTGAGCATACAGAGTGGATTTGGCGCAATAAAAGTCACATGTATTATCATCATCATTATTATTATACTTGTCTGAGTTGTGTAAGTATCACAGTAGCCTACAGATTTTAGACAGTCTCTGCCGGAGCCTCTGCATATAGCATTTAACGTCTGGCCGCTAAATACAGTATTTCACTGGTGTGGGTTTCTAACTCTTACTATCAGAATCTGCTCTTTCTGATGACATGGTATAACAGGTATAACTCAGATAACCTTAACACCTTATTAACCCTTTGGATGCTAATGTGAAATATAATTATAGCCCGGGGGGCCAGTGTCATTACAAGGTGTACACCATGCGCGTGTATGGACTTTCAAAATGGACCCTGAACACGTAATTGAAAGTCGTAGATGTATTATCGGCGATCTCAAAAGATAACCCTTTTGAAGTAAACCTTCTGTTTAAATATACCCTTTTTCCCTGATTTGGCGATTTTGATACCTTTTCATGTACGCGCGTACATCGGCCGACCGTGAAAACAAACCCTTTTTACGCGTTTTTCACACAGCGCAATGGAGTTGTACATCGTTGTAATGACACTGCCCCCCCCGCCTCTCGGGAATTTTTTTATAGTCGAAAATTTCGGGGGTCCCGCCCCGAGATTTTTCATTAATTAATTAAAAAACTCAAGACATTTAGAATCCATTATTGGTGTGATATGACCTTTGGACATAAAGCTTTCACTGAAGGAAAAAAAAAATCCCCAAAACTAAACTTTTAATGGCATTGCATGGAACGTTTTAGTGGAGGGGCGAATCCGGAAATCGCGATTGTAAAAACGTAGGCCTACGCGTATAGCTAGAACGCGCACACATAAAAACCGGTCTTAACCAAGGGCGTAGGCGTGACCGGGGGGGGGTGTACTGGGTGCTTTAACCCCCCTAGCAAAAAAGAAACAAAATATAAGAAAGAAAACAAACAAAAACTACAAGGGTGTAGGCTGGGGGTGCACCGGGTGCACGTGCACCCCCCCCCCACCCCATTGAAGCAGAGGAGTTCTGCCCCTGGCAAGCACAAAGAAATTTGCACCACCTTTTCTGCTTTAGTTCCACCTCCCTATTTGTGCACCTCCCAGTTCCACCTCCCCAAGTTGTGCACCTCCCCATGCCTAAACCAGCCTACGCCCTTGCGTTTACGGAGCAGAACTTTAACGCGTGGAGCACAAGTGCCGAAGTATTGTTGAGATGATCCGATTTATCGAAATATGTATAATTTCAGGAGCTATCACAAGTGAATTATGGTTGTTTTTTTTGAATATTTAAAATATAGGGCCTATAACAAACATTATACTCTGGGTATTGGTACACTTTAACCTCTAGTTGCACATAACTCTTTTCACATGAATTCAAAGTAGTGTGATAGATCCTTCTGTCAGTTTGTTAAGTGCAAAAATATCAAATAAAGCAATATTTCTCAATTTAGAGAATATTTCCTTATAACGCCCTTCTGCTGAAAAAAAAATTGCTAGGGCCCTTCCGCCGGAAAAGCGACGAATTACTTCGTTATTATAATCATTATGTCTTGTCTTTTTTTGTTCCAGTGTAAAGCCACCGGTGAGAGTTGTAACGCGTACGTTCCTAACGAATGCTGTGGCCGTTGTGTTACTCGTTGCAGTTCGTGCGCCATTGGTCATTGCTATGACTGAAGAGAAGTACCTATATTGCAGTGTTGCGGGATTTTGAAATGTTCAGCATTTACAGGATTCTTCAATTCATTAATGTTGACGAAAAGCAAACGGAGAGGTTGAGAACAAAAAAAAAGCGCAACCATAAATTCGTAACCGTCTTGAAAATGTTCACTTGTCAAGGATCAGAGCTCCTTCTGTTCATTAGTCCTCTCCACTTTACTCTAACATTAGTTATTAGTAGGTATTTCATAAACTTTTACTCTCGTTCAGTATAAAAGAATACAATCACTGCTATAGATACAAATATTACAACTGATCCACATACCTGTTCATATCTTAAATTTAATCAAACAACGGTGTTGATCAAACAATGGTACAATTGGGGAAATATTTAGGTCATCTTCTGAAAAAGGTATGTGTATTTGGCATCATATTACTACACTATTCTTTTCTCATAAACTTTATGTAATCTAAGTTCGTGTTGTCAATTAAGGTTATAATTATTTGTGTGCAGTCGGTCAAAATCGCGTTTTGTACCACTTTTCGTATTAATCGCCAAAATCGGCATTGACTCTTTGAAACAGAATGTTTTAATTACAATAAGAATCAAAAGAATTCAACCTACATTACGAACGAAATAATACAAGAAATCATAGAAACAAGTTAGGTCTTCATATAATATGTGTTAAACAATTTTGTTTCATGATGTTAAAAGGCCATAAAAAAACCCTTAAGACTGAGTAAACTAAGGCCTTTGTTGTGGGGCATTTAACTGAACATTATAGGCCTTATACTCCGATACTGTTACGTTGAACCGCACGTGTGTTTCAATTTCTCGTCCTTTGTTAATGCAATTTCTCCTCTTTTGAATGAAAATAGCGGAACAGTATAACTATGTTGTGTTTGTGATGATCACTGAATCTTTTCACGATCATTTCACGCCTTTTAATGATTATTCCCCCCCACCAAAAAAAAAATAAAAAATAGTTCAAACAAAAATCTACACATGAAGCAAACGTATAAAGTGGTATAAAAAAGATTGCGATATTGCAGAAAATCAATCATGTCGCGTGATCGCCAATAAACAAATAAAATCATATAAATTGTTACAATACCGTATACTGAAAGGATAAGTTCTTTTAGCTTTATGATAATACCCAAAATAATTAGGTTGTTTATGATTTTCATATAATGATGATGATGATGATGATGATGATAATAATAATAAAAATAATAACAATAATAATAATAATTATTATTATCATAATTATAATTATAATTATAAAATACACTCGTACTTTTTGACACCTACTATAGATGTATCACTTTTCCCTGAATGGGCACTTCTAATTATGCTATATCATGACGGGCACATGCACCAATATATGGTGATTGCCCAGTATTCAACAGAACAGAGAAAATGGTCCATACTTTTACAATGTTCCTTTTCGTGTTTGATGTTGTAAGAAATAACTTGTAGTGTTACAAAAGTTTTGTATGTACTATATATCTCTCGATGTCACACTGAACACAATTCTGTATAACCTTCAACTTGTAAGACAATATAAATCTCCGCGACGCTGCATTACCTGAATACATGTATGTATCATAGTATTCATTTTCGTCACAATGCCTGGTATAAGTGTGGTTGTGTGTTATGAGCGTTCGTGTGTGTGATTGGGAGGGGGGGGGGGGTTAATGGTCTGTGTACCCATCCGGGGTATTTTCCTTGTAGTGAATAGATCGGGTACTCACACAGAAATACATCTCAGGGGCGGATCTAGCTTTTTGCTAACAGGGTGGGGTGTCCTCCCTCTCGAGTTTTTTTTGGGGGGGGGGGGGAGGGGGGTTTTTTTTGGGGGGGGGCTATTTCGAGCCCACGTAAGTGATGTTTTCCTGACATACTTACACAATAAAACCATATAATGCAGTGCATGATGACATCTTTTTAAAATCAAGTAACAGTTTATACTATACTGAACATTTTGAATTTTGCTGAATCTTATATTGCAATATTGCGCGCGAGGCGCGCCGATAATTTTGACATTCATTTCTTATTTTTTGGCTCCTTCTGGCATCAGAGAAATGAGTCGATGCCGCTGATTAGACATCACATTTTAACTTGGCAGCACAGGGGGGGGGGATTAAGCCCCTAACCCCCTCCCGCAGATCCGCCACTGCCTCTCCCCTGGTAGTCGTCGCCTGATTTCCCACAAAACATCTAATAACATTCTGTTACTGCACTTCTGAACACATTTTTTTAAATGGATGTTTACTCTAAATTATACAAACTGTGGAACCCAAAATTGTACTGAGTTCTATAAGATGTTCCCCACATGGAAAATATGGTACTGGAACACAAACACTCACACACAGACAGCCATCCGAGTATGCCAGTGTCTGTGTAAGTGTGTGTGTGTCTCATGTCTGTCTCTGTGTGTGTCGTGTGTGTAGGCTTATGTGTGTGCATTTTGTGTGTGTGTGTGTGTGTGTATGTGTGTGTGTATGTGTGTGTGTGTGTGTGAATGTGCGTGTGTGTTTGTTTCTGGGTGTGTGAATGTGTGTGTGTTTGTGTGTGTATTTGTTTGTGTGTGTGTGTTTGTGTGAGTGTGAGGAGGTACATTGTGGGTGTA
Source organism: Eucidaris tribuloides (assembly GCA_001188425.1). NCBI lineage: Eukaryota > Metazoa > Echinodermata > Echinoidea > Cidaroida > Cidaridae > Eucidaris > Eucidaris tribuloides. The sequence goes on from JZLH01S0307978.1 coordinate 56,305, forward strand.
TGTTTAAGTTGAGGTTACATTGTGGCGTATTTCGGCTTTGTGGGGTACCCCCAGAATGAAAAATTTAAAACGGTTTAAAAACAACACAGTGGCGTGCTAAAGTGAACCTTTTTTTTTTTTAATTTTTTTACTACCATAATGATGTGGTATGCTCTTGTGTGTTTGTGTGTCTATTGTAATGTTGCGGGCGTGCAGGAGGTACATTGTGGGTGTTATTAAGTATGAGGGTTAATCATTGTGGGCGTATTTGAGGCATTGTGGGGTTAAAATGCATACAACTCACTGTGTGTTTTTATACCTATTTATGGAACACGCCACACTGCACATACAGGAAAACCCGCACACAATGTAGCTCTGTGTGTTGTTTTGTTTGTTGTGTGTGTGTGTGTGTTGTGTGTGTGTGTGTGGTGTGTGATGTGTGTGGTGTGTGGTGTTGTGTGTGTGTGTGTGTGTGTGTGTGGTGTTGTGTGCTGTTGTGTGTTGTGTGTGTGTGTGTGTGTGTGTGGTGTGTGTGTGTGTGTGTGTGTGTGTCTGTGTGTGTGTGTGTGTGTGTGTGTGCGTGTGTGTGTGTGGGTGTGTGTGTGTGCTAGCGCGCGCTCATTGAGCATGCATTATGATCGACCCCTTTGGACAGCAAATCATCCCCCCCCCCGGTGCGACGACCTGTCTACGCCACTGTGTACGAATCCCTTTATACAAAATTTCCGTATGCTGTTGATATAAACGTTAATGAATTATTTATAATTCATCTTTTCCTCCACTCTATTACTAGTATCCCTCCATTCATTCTATAGGGCATCTTGGAGGACCGTTACCCAGGGACTATGGGCCCTACACCCCCGTCCTTAAAACAAAAATTCTCCCCCTTCTCCCCATAGAGGTACTCTATAGCCCGAAGCCCTTTCGGTTGATTTTGTTTACTTTTCGATCATAGAGATAGATACTAAGAAAACTATCATATCTCTATGTTTTCGATCATTCTTAATTCTTAGTATCTATCTCTATGTTTTCGATTTATGTCGCCCTCTTGCGACATCAGAATCTTCAAAACAATCGGCTGCTCAACCGAGGTAGACAAAGACAGGTTACAAAACAGGTAATGGAATGACTTTAAAGACCCTGTTTATGCTTGAATATACAATATTTCCATAAACACGTGTAATAAATGTTGTTCATGTCACTTTCTTTAGACTTTACAGCATATGTCGGTGTTGAATCAGCAAGTAGTCGAGTGGAGTGAGTGGGTGGGCGTGTGTCAATGTCATTTCCTGTGATTGTACTAGTCCGACATGTTTAATTCCGTGTTGGGTGGGGTCACGACTTGACTGTCGATCGAGTAAGTTCTCTAAGTTAAGTGTTAAAATCAAATTTGGCCATAATTTGGCTCTGGTGCAACTTGCAGAGACAAAAAATTCTCATGCAGTGGAAATAGATCTAGGCAGACATGGAAAAGACAATTTTGTAAAAAAAATGTGGATAAACTTTTTTTAATTTTTTTCAAAATAATTGTTGGCCTGCCCTTAGTCTTCAAGATTCTATCGTTATTGTACGGTTATCTTCTGTTTTTATGTTGAAATTTTGATTGCCATATTAAACCCTCTTTCAGTCCTGTAGCACACCTACTATGTATGTGGTCCTATATGGACCACATACGCCCAACACTGGAAAAAACGACAAAGTTTGCACTGTGCGTAATTGAATGATTCTGTCCGCAAAACGGACAAATTTTGTTCAGGACACAGGCAGAAATTTTAGAAAATACAAAAAAATGAAAATGTTGAAGCGATGAGTCCTTCATTTTCATTTAGATGTTGAGTGTCATTGTTAAACTATCCATTTTGTAGCAATATTTCAGTATAATTTTATTAGAACGTGAATCAGAGCACATCTGTGACACTGCATGAAAACAACCTCATACTATTGTGCACAAAAGTAAAGAGTTGTCCATGTGTGTCCTGTAGTTGTATTACATGTAAATAGAGTGAATAACATATCATTTAAAGCGTGATTTTTTGGGCATGCTAAACAAGCGATCTGCGTAGCGTCACAGACTATAGGGAGAGCGGGGCTAGTTGCACGATTTTTGGGATTTTGCCCCAAGAGTAAATCAAATGATTATTAAATTTTAACTATTACTAAGTATGAAGGTGTTATTGGCTATAAATGGAGGGGTAACATTTCATCAAAATTTTTATTTCTTATATATTTTACACTAAATGAATATGTAACGTGTGGCCAACTAACCCGCACTCGGGTTAGTTGGCACTATGGTGGGTAATTGGAAATAGTTTTATGTATGGTATGTACATGTTACCGTACAAAATCACATATATTCAATCACAGTGAAAACAGATGAATACCATTAATTTATTTCTTAGCTCGGCATAAAACATTCAACACCTTAATAATACATACATACACTCACAGCAACCACACAACACACACACAACAGCACACACAACACACACACACGCACGCAGATGCGTAGGCAAACATACGATGTAGCACAAATGCCTGCACACGCCACAATTTTTTAAAAATAAAAAACATTTTCTATTTTCTTACAGTCTGATAGATTTTCACAACTTAAGATATAGAGAATTACATTTTATGTGATTTTGATTTTAATAAATTTCATAGGGCTAAGTTGGCGTTTCTTATCTTCCATAGTCTGGTCCTTGATTTTGTACTTGCCTGGTCTTGTATGGTCTGGTCTTGGTTTTTGGATCCTTAAGTTCATTTTCAAGCATTGTTGTATCATTTATTTGGAAACAAACTGGTAATGGCTTTTGTGATGCAATTTATGTTAATGCCACATTATAACGTAACTCATAATTCTGTATTGGGGTTTATGGCACTATACACAAGCTGTATTGGGGGTTAGTTGGCAACCGAAATGTGTGCCACCTACCCGGCTGGCTCAAAGTGCACTAACCGAGGGCATTTTTGGACTTTGAATACCTGTGTCAAACTAAGCAAACAAGACCAAAATGACTAGCCTTATTTTAAGATAAATACAGCTAATTATACAATAACAATACTCAAATTTTTATCTTAGCTTTAGTAAAAATAATCAAAATTTTGAGAATCATGAAAATTGACTCACGAAGGCGAAAATCAAACTATCCGGCTTAGACAATCATATCAAATTAATTGCTCAAAGTTTTTATGTGGAGAGGTGTGCCATATGCCTACACCTGAGTGTATTATCGAAGAAAAAATATTTAAGGCTGTAAGAAAAATACAATTTCACTACCCAGGCGCCAACTAGCCGCTCTCCCCTACCCATTGGTTCCTCGTGGGGTTCTCGAGGTGCCACGTGTGCGGCGCTTCTTGTTACGACGATATGATTATATAAACTTTCCACCCACAGACACTTCAATATCTATATAGTTGCGGCGCACATTACTAAACTATGGGAGTCGCTCGCAGTGATTCCCGGGATCGCGAGAATCACTGCGAGCGACTCCCATACTAGTCTAACACGCAAATCAACTTCGCCGTGCATTGCCGTGACGAAGGAAGTCTCGAGAAAATCTCGAATTTGGGTGAGTTCTACCTTTTTTTTCTAAGTTTTAGTAATGCGCCGCAAGTATATAGATATTGAAGTGTCTGTGGGTGGAAAGTTTATATAATTATATCATTGTAACAAGAAGCGCCGCACACAGTTGCACCTCGGACCCCACGAGAACCAATGGGTATAGTTGCGACGCTGACGCATTCGCGTCAGCGTCGCTTGTGGCTATTGCATGCCTAAAAATTAACATTGTGTAAATACAATGGCATTTAGAAGAAAATGCCATCTGGGAACCTGTAGCAAAATATAGGAGCTAGAAACTCGCTTTAAGTGGAATTATAGTGACCGTTAGACACTGATTTGAATTTTTTCTCGCAAGAAAAAAATTCCTACCATAGAACGTACACTAAACGGCTGTTGTTTTTCTTTCCCATTTTTCGAATTCTAGGAAATAGCTGACCCCCATATTTCACAGACATGCCTTTCATCAATAGCCTAAGGGCATGGGTTATCTTTTCCTGGTCGCTGGGGATGTTTGCAAATGAGATCCACTGCCTTTAATACGCAACCGTCCAATTGCTGATAAAATATCCCCAGTTTGGTTAAATTTTTTCTTATTTATTTTTCTTGCCGCTGGTGATGACAAAAGTTAAGAAGAAATATCAAGTAAGAAAGAAGTAAAGTTTGAGTTCTAATGAGTGTTAAAGTCAGAATTGTGTTTTTTTTTCTTAATACAAATGTTGTCAGCCTCTGACTTCTTTCTTTTTATGCCTCCGCAACGAA
>JZLH01S0307978.1:68140-80851 GCA_001188425.1 Eucidaris tribuloides
AAATTTTTTTATATTCATGTTCCTTCCGGGACATCAAATTTTAATCTTTTCACCAGTATAACATTGTACCACATGAAATTTCGGATATATGATGTTGCGAGATGCTGGATGAGCGCTACGTCATTGACGTTTTCTAGTTGTAAAATGAATCGCTCCAATGAGCATCTGGTTGTATTTTAACGCGAAGCCGTTCCTTGCCCGCCGACAAGTCATTTTTGCCACCCCCTTGTACCACCTTGCAGACAACCTATGTTTATTTTTGATGATGCGTAATTGAACAACTGCCTTGTAGGAGATTTTCTTTTGATACTTTTGCTGCAGGAATTCCTGTATGTGTTTTGGACCACAGTTTGACGTACTGTTGCCATCAAAGGTTACACACCTGTACCCCTCTTAGCATCAGCACCCATCTGTCTGTCAGAAACAAATTTCTCAATATCTTTTCCAGACTTTTCCTATACGGGGATGGTCATTGAAGATTTTAGATACTCTTGAAGGGAATGCTCACTTCCTCCTTCAGAATTTTGGCTACGCCTTCCTCCTTAAGTATAGCCTTTTCTCTACACTCATCAATAACACTAATTTTAGAATTTATACCTGAGTGATACAGTTGCTGTTCATCTAAGATCAAATGTTCTTAATCTGACACCAGGGTTCTAGCCAGAGCCATTTGAGTGTCGGGCAGCATTGTACCACGATAGGGCCCAATAGGATGCTGTCAGGTTTTAGTTATGCTCTTAAATATGCTGAGACTACAGCTGTTAGTTTTGTGTTAGACTCGCTTATGTCATTGGTGTCGTGACGGGAACGTACATGTACCAAGACATGTATGAAAGAAATGAAACTGAATAGACACTTTGATTTTGATTTTCATGAATTGGTGACTTAAAATATTAAGAAAAAAGGTATCAACTATAAAGTATGCCATATATGCTTATAGTGAAGTCTACTCAAAACAGGGAATGTCTGTGTCGGGTGACAGTATCCATTTTAGCCAGAGTGCCGGTTGATAATTGTGAGTGCCGGCTGAGGCTGCCCAGCGCCACCCACCGTGGCTAGAACCCTGTCTGACACTATATCAGATAAACATGCTTTATTTCCGGAATCACTATCTGGATTGCAGCCAACATCATCATCAGAAATCCGAGTCATCCGAGTCAACATCATCATTATCAGTGTCTTCATCATGGTCACTATGTATATCTCCAATCTCAAATGTTTGTTGCGTGGCCTTTCACTGTAACTTCTGTGATGGCAAGCTGTTCTACGGCCTTTCGTACACGTGTTCAATTCTTGCATGACATGATGTTTTTTGTTAAAATCCGGAAAGCCATAGTCTTTTTTTTCTTTATTGGCCGCCCCTTTCCCTGCAGCTGTACAAGTGGCATACTTGATCAAAATACTACTATCGTTTTGGCTTGATGCCAAATTGCCAATTGGCAAATTGATCTGAGTGCCTGTTTGGTGAGTCCTTTGTTTTAGTCGTCTCATTGAACTGATATTGCTTAAGATTGTTATGCAACTGTACATAGTTAGTGTTACTTTCTCTTGCCATAATATAAAGCTTACCTGTCTTTCCAATTTGCATGATTCCATGAAATGAAATATTAGGCAATTTCTTCACGTGTACTTCTCGGAGTCGTCATGTTTATTGAGTAAAGTTTGGATTTGAGTCTTAACCCGTTACCTCCGAGATTCTGAAAATCTCATAGAGTTAACACAGGGCACATCCGGTTCCCGTAACCAGCGGGTTAAGAGAAGCGATTTCATCATCTCTTGATTGCAGCTCAAATTCCACAAATTCATGTCTATTTTCAGTCACTTTTTGGGTAATATGGGAGTAATTTCATCAACAAGTGTCTTTTTAAGAGTACTTTAATACCAACTTGTTGAGCAAGTCGGAATTCATTGAGTTCTGTCATAGTGGTAGTACCTCAGCTTGCTGTTTCGAGTTGCATGTTTTTTGTGATGGAGCCATGACGAAAATCACAAAAAAAAATTATTTCCTCCGAAAGTTTAGAAACTCCAAGAGTCGTGAATATACGTCGAAAATCACAGCATTAAGAAATCCGAGAGGACTTACTGTATTTTATACAGGTGACTCCTGCTATAACGCAGTCCTGGGGACTGGCAGATTTCTTTCATTGTATCGAAATTTTGTTATACCCAAACAATATAAAGATATGAAGATAATGATTTTGGGACCTGGATTTCTACTTCTTTGTAACAGGAATTTCATTATAACCATGTTCGTTATAACAGGTGGGCACTGTAGTCTACTTTGACACAGAATGTTTTTTTTGTTGATGTTGTTGTTGCACAGTATCCCAACCCATGATGTGAAATGTCAGTTACATGTACTCTGCTGCTACATGTGCTGGGGCTTACTCTAAATCCAGTTCTGTCTTTTCGTTATCATTTGATTCATTTCCATAATGTCTCCGTCTGGAGCGGGACCTAGAGTACTTTTTTCCTCAGAATCACTAATCAGCAGTGAATGCTGTTCTGTGTTACCAATGAGATCATCAAATATTTCACTGTTGTTGTCATCTTCTTCCCCTGCACTGCTGTTCTCACTGCCACCTGCACATTTCATTTCATTTTATGTAAACACAGTAATTGAAAGGAAATTGCATCAGCCAAGGCCGACTGTTATTCCACAAGACTGTGCTGACAATATTTACATAAAAACAGTACAATTAATAAGCTTTATTGAAAACAATACACATAGAAATCAACAATCACATGAAATAAACAAAATTAATATACACTACATACACAACATAAATAAACACAAACACTTAGCAATAAATGTAAAAACAAACTAATTTAACACAACCCTATACAATAGACTAAACACGAAACAACAAAAGTAGATGAAGTACTAAACTACAACAACAAATGCTTCAAATTCAGTTAGACGTATATCAAATGACCCCCTACAATTTGTCTAATTTACATTTAAATGCACAGAACTCCATCATTTTTATTTTATCTGGGATATCATTTCATTCTTTTACTCCTGTGTCCCCTAAGCTTCTCCGTTTGAAATTGGTAAAAACCCTGCAGGACTCGAATATTACTATTAGTATGTCGCGTCGAAAATTGTAAGAATTACATGTAAATGTGCGTTTGAATTTGAACAATTGACAGATTAATGTGGGGTACATTCCATGAGCTATCTTATGCATAACGTGCACTTGAACTTTCAGACTCATTGCTTCTTTCTGGATCCATATTCAGCATGGGTAATAATAATAACACGTTCTTGTATAGCGCATCATACGTAGCTTATCGCACGTCTCTATGCGCGTTATTATTAGTAGAGAAGGGATCATGAGGATCATGTTCTGAGTTTTGGTGTTTAGAATAAATAAACAAAGAAAGTGAGGACAGCTGAAGAAGACATGGATAAGGCAGGTGGTGTAGGACCTCAAGAGGGTTGGTATGAGAAAGGAGGATGCCCTGAATTGAGTGAGGTGGTGAAATGGTGTAAGAGTGATTGCTGCAAGGATGAGCTAAATATGGACAACCTCATTATCATTGGACAAATTGTCGGTTAAGACTGGACTAATGTGTTTGAAATATACACAGTGAATCACTTGAAAACAAGCCATATTCTCCAGTCGTGTGTTAGGCTTGTAGTCTCAAAACTTGGCTGTAACTTTCACCTACTGGAATCAGTAGGGTCACCCATTTCTGTGCTAGTTGGGTGTACAGCACAGGTCCAACCTCACTGGTGTGGGTTACTGGGTTTAGGGCCTAGTATTCATTGTTCACTCATTATGTATGACAATCAGACTACCCAAAGTTTGTACAATTATTGCATATTACAGGCCTTCAACTGGTCCTATTTTTTCCTACTTTTTTGTGAAGATCCTAATTTTTGTATTTTCCCCCTAAAAATTCCTATTTTCCTACTTTTTCCTATTTTGTCCAAAAAAAATTACCCTCAGTGATAGGTTTAATATTTGTTTGGAGTTGAGTAGTCTTTACACGTTGTTGTTGAGAGTACTGTAACTACCATCATCACCTGTTTGTGAAGAAAAAATTGTTTCTGTAAATTTCTGCTTTTTTGCTAATCTCAATTTTTTTTTCCCCGCATGTTTCCATTTTCTTTGGGGTTACTACTCCAAACACTACTTTTGAATATCCTACTTTCCTTGTGCTTTGAATCCTACTTTTCTCGTAGTTTTTGGAGAATTTTGCTCCTAATTTTCTCCTTTTTCAACCAAGCAGAGTTGAAGGCCTGTATAATACCTCAATCAATTTGTACTACACAGGGCTAATTTTTCAACCACTAGACTTTGTTTGTGAAAGGTCGAGATTTTAATGATTCATTTTGATCTTAGTGTATTTGCTGATTAATTCATTTTGAGGTGTGCAAGTCAAGAACACAGTCTGAAAATTCAACAACATTACAGTACAACAGTACAATAAGGGTTAATATGGCATCATTTCTCGCTGTACCTTGTTTCTAGGTCAATGCTCCGCCATCACCTTTCGCATATGACCCTGGACTCAAAATCCTGGAGAACACAGAGATTCTAGAGAAGTACTGGAGACTTCAGGTAAGCTATCATTTCAAGAGAGACAAGTGGTGTGTGGCTGTCGCTGTAGCTTTTATGTTACAACAGTATTTACAAGAACCATAAAATAAATTGTAGAGCCAGGGATGGCGCCACAGGGGGGAGGGAGGGAGCCGCCCCCAATCTTTTCAAAGTAATGAAAATAATGGGGATTTTACCTTATTTTGAAAATTATGCCCCCTTATTGTTCATTTGGCTAGTCCAAAAATGGTTTTGGTCGTCGTTGGCCCCCTACCCCGCTTGTTGGATGATGTTTGGCTTGTAATTTGGAAGGTAAAAGAAAATGATTTTGGTGGTCGTTGGCCACCTGCCCCCCGCTTGTCCCGATGCAAAATTTTCCTGACAGATTTTTCGCCACTCCTAAGATTTTACCTTCGCGCCGCCCCTGTGTAGAGCTATGCAAAAATGTCATCAAAAACTTTTCAAACATGCACTAATGATGTGACAATACCTTGTACCAACCCCTCAAATATGGACAGAATCAGATTTTGGAGTCAATGCTTTTATTTGAAGCAAACTAATTTGATAGGGGTAGTAGCTCACCTGAGCTATTGCGATCGCTTGTCCCACATCCATTATGCGTAGCGTGTAAATTTTTCACCTAAAAGCACATTTTTGGATATAGTTCAATCTTGGCAGAAATGATATTTAGCGGTAGGGGATTCAAGGCTCTCGAAATAGTACACCTGATCCCACTTGGAGCCAGGAGCAGGGTCGCCAAGGGCCAAACTAAGTGACTTTCAAATATCATCTTCTCCAGATCCAGAAGTAATTTAGCTACATGTAAGTCACATTGTGTGTAAATATCCTCTGTAGGTTAAGAATAATTATTACTCCTCCTGACAATGCACCGCACCTACGGTAGCCAAAGAAGAGTAACACATGATGGGAGGGGGCAAGGGGTATTGTTGTCTTCTTTATAAAACAGATGCTTCGATTTTAACCAAGTGCAGAATCATCTGTATGGCAATGGGGATGCAAAAGTTTTGGAAATGTTCATGTGGCCTCCTTTGGTCCCAAATTGGGCTCCGAGGGCCAAAACTATGAACAATTGATGTATTCTCTAGGTTAAAGAACTAACAAGTTAACTGTGCTTTTATCTCCCACCCATGACTACCCAACTCCCTCGCACCACCTGCCCTACCCTAACTCCCACCCCATCCACACCCACCCCTTCCCCCTGCATCCTGCAGTGCCGTTTGCGGACCACCTCCCACTGCATCCAGCGATGGCTGCTGTCCTGGATCGTGCTTCTCATCCTCTGGAGCGTAGTCTACCTTCTCTACTGGATCAGTCACGAGGCCTCCATCATCGACATGTTCCTCTTCCTTCTACCCCTTGCCATCCTACCGCTGCTGTGTGCTGGACCCACCGAGGTCAACGGGGAAGGGCACAGGGTGCCAAAGGTCAGAGGTCACGCTAATTATTTGAATAGCTAAATGATTGATAAATGAATAAATAAATAAATTAATTATTGCACTAAATAAATGAAATAAATCATTTGAATGAATTAATTAATCAAATGAATTATTTATTAACTGGTGGTATAATTTGCAACTCAGGTGAATAAAACATATCTCAATTTTTTAGGAAATTGTCTTTTTAATCTAAGCTTTTAACTACTGCAGGTAGCCACATTTTTTGCTCTGTCCAAATCTCTGATATCAATCTCAAACAATAAAGCCCTTGTTGCTTGGTAAGAAAGAAGACCAACCCATTTGTTGCAGTATTAAGGCAGCCCACTTGTTGTTTTCCTAAGCATGTGATACTTTTGAGCTCCAAAGGTTTGTCACTGTTGCAGGTTGCAACAAATCATGTCCTTTGTTCGACCTATACCATCCTGTAGGTCATGATAGTGTAAAGGAAAGATTTGAGGCTCAAACAATTTGTCAGAAACACAGTCAGGCAGCAGCGCTCCCAAAATCCCTTCCTTTTATGCAAGTCGTATGCGTGTGTGAACACGCCATGCATACGTAATGAGCTGAAGCATATTATTTTCAAACTCCATATAAACTTAGAAAATCATTTCTTTTGTTTTAGTGTTATACATCATTTGAAAGGAGAGATTTTAAGCTTTTCAGCTATATATTTCATTCTGACATTTGTATATTTTTTTAAATGTGTAAATGATGGTTCAAATATTATGTTAAAATTAGAATTTTGATGAATTTTCGAACAGTTGAAAGTCTAGTTAAATTTCCTTGATTCTCATCAATTTTTACATCAGTGTGAAGAGCAACTATTCAGCATTTTATCTATATTGTTTGTTTTGCTATTCATGTTTAATACCAGTCAGGAGCCACCAAAATTTAACATGAGTACCTAATTACAGCAGAGGAAAATGTGAGAAAGCATTCCATTGGATGCCAGGGTTTGCTATTCATTGGTAGTAGCTCATATTTGCAAGCCTTTAGAATGGGTGACAAAAAAGAAAGGATCAGAAATATTGATAATAAGTCAGTTTGGAGTTGCAATTTTCAATGGAATACATTTCTTTGATCCAATGATCCTCACCGCTGTTCATATATGTCCATCTCAAATACACTGGACAGCTGTGTTTTCAAAGAGATTATTTTGGTTACATAATGTTCGCTCGAGACAAGGGAAGAATCCACAAATGTACTGTTCATGTTTGGCTGATACCAGTAAACACATAATCGCCATTACCCACGAACAATAAATTAATAGAGATAAGCAAAGGAGGACTGCCAAATTTTGTTTATGGAATAAATACTGCGTAAAATTCCACAAACACTCAAGACATCGAGGAATGAACAAAAAAAAAATGTAATGAACACAATGTATTAAAATTCAATGGAATGTTTGGTGGAAAATTGTAAAAATTGTGATCAAATGGGGGATACCTAAGCTAATCTTTTTGTCTTATTAATCCAAAATTGATTTCCATTTTAAATGTAAATTAAGCTGAAATAATCCCTGAAATTTGCGCTACAACCACCTCTCGCGATATGGCTTATTTCTCGTCTTCAGTGCATCTGCTTTTATATATTTCAAAACTCCCTCTTTTTATTTGTCTTGTTGACTTGCGGTGACCATCTTTGTATCAAAGGAAGAGAGCATGTGAACTATGTAATTTACACATCATAAACAGGTGCAGGAATGAATTTATGTGCTTAAAGGTAAATGGGCAATTCCACAGAAAATGTTACCCGAGCTCAAAATCATGAAATCTGTAATAATTCAAAAAATATATGGGCCACAGTGATAAATTTAGTATCAATCAATAGAACTCATCAAACTCTTTAATTTAAGTGGTATTTGAATACATTTGAAGTATATTTAGACACACTTTTCATCAAAAAAAACATTTTCTTGCAAAATTTTCTTATCTTTTTTGAAAAACACACAATCTTTGAGTCTCATTATTTCAAATTCAACAGCACTTCAGAATTAATTTATAGTAGTTTTTAGTTAAGAAAGGACCAAAAACGACTAATATTAGCGTTATATCAGTTATCAAATGGTTGTAAGTATAAATATAAGGACCTAAAAAAGTGGTCCGAGGTGTAATGTCCGTAACGTTAAAAGTGTAATGTCCGTAACGCAACATTTATGGTCCTGTATGGGATATACTGAATCTGTTGTACCTAATTATCATCCTCCAACTTAAACAGGTCCTCGGCACCCATTTCAGAAGAAAATTGGCTTCACTTCATGCTTAAGCTCACAACATTTTTGACAAATGCGTTGGTAGGTGAAACGTCTTGTCCAAAAAATGTATTGTCCGTAATGGCAAACATTATGAGTGATAACTACCAAACGATAAATAGAAACTAATTCAAATTCAAACTGTTAACACTTCAGGATGGATCGTGAAAGATTTTCACAAAAAAGTTCAGAATGATGATGAGGATTTCGAGAAATAAGCCCCCAAAGTTGCAAAAAAATCTCTGAATGTAATGCCCGTAACGCTGGAATTGCCCAAATGACATGATGTGGGGTAGTCCTCAACTTGGGCTGAAACTACTCTAGAATCAAGTAAACTATGCAAGGATTCTCCTGTGAAAATCTTGTAGTCATACATTGACTCATTCTAAAATAAACAATGTCAATATCACTCATAGCACGGAAACCTGCTGTGTGGCTCTCTATGGGGCTTATTTTTATCGTCCCCGGACAAAATTAAGATACTCCTATGTTTACGCTTGATTCTCCTTCAGTAAACAAATTACAGACGAATCCTCCCAGGTGGGTGATTCACTCCTGCTAGAGTATAGTTGGTATATATTTCAACTCATTTGTTTCCCGAAGCATTTTCAAGTGTTCCCAATCATGCCACTAACCTTTAATGTTGTTTTTGGTATATTTATTTTTCAGAATATATGTCCAACAGAAGACAGACTAAGGATCATCTCCTTCATCAAGGGCTCACCTTTAGCATTAACTGTGAGTATAGCCATGCTAGTTCCAGCCCTTATTCATTAACATTCAGGATGAACATGAGTTAAAATTATTTAATAATGTGAAAAATTAACTCCTGGAATGGTCCTAGAATATTCTAAAACTTGAAGGCCATATTGCATAAATCTTTTACCCAAAAGTATGTTTTTATGGTAAAACAGGAAAACTCTGGTACATTTACATGTAATTGATACATTAGCTACTTTAAGGGAGAAAAATGCAACAAAATCACCTCTGATACTCTGGTAAAAAAAGACTATTTTTTTTCTAGGAAGTGTTTTATTTTAAAGGGCCCAGAATAAAAGGAACCGTAATCATTACCCTATTGGAGATGATTTGATTTCAATATAACATGCATTCTCCGTAGACCTTTGACGTAAATATTCAATATTGACTAATGTGTCTCTAAAAACAACAACAACCACCCCAGCCTGAGATATATTGTTCGTAGTCTCCAACTGGTTAACATTAGTAGAAGTAGTAATCCAGGTTTTAATTCTGGTTTAGTCCCCAACTATGTGGGTGGCCGGATTTACCTCGCACTCGCATAAATTGCTCTTATCCCTTCCCTCCACTTCACCTTATTCAGTGCATCCTCGTCCCTCAATCCAACCCTCCTACTCTCCTCCACCGCTTGCTTCTTCCATGTCTTCTTCAGTCACCCCCCCTTCCCCTCTGACCATCCACGTGAAACTCAAGTGCTCTTTTCAAAACATGACCAATATCCCTCCTCAACACATGTTCATACCAAAGTACTCCATTCGTCTTTGCATATGATTCACCGCTTCTTCCAAACCCAACATCTGCATCAAATCCTCAGTCTTCTTCCTGTCCATCAGATTCACACCACCCATCACTCTCGCCATTGCTCTCTCAGTCCTTCTCAGAATCCCCATCTCATTTCACTCAAACATTATTATTAATAATTCTACCCTCATCCTTTATTGATCCATGATTGACAGGTCTATGGCTTTGAGTTGAACTACTCGTCGGTCTTCACCACCATCGTTGCCATAGCGCTGGCGTTTGCGACCAAGATCATCCTGAATGATGTGTCGGATGCCGAGATACCATCAGCTTCAGTGACTCCTTCCCTGACCACGCCTACCCCGACAGGAGGCCTGATAGCAGAGTTGTGATGACACTTCATTGATGATCATCCAAACCATCCTACGTCAGTCTGGGGTCACAATTTTGATTTTGAGTTTTCCGCTGAAAGTGAAAGTAAAAGTCTCATTCTCTATGATCTGAAGAAAGTTCCATGGTGTAAAACTTTTACTTTTCAAGATATTGCCATCTTTTCATCCAAGGATATAACAATTCTGTAAAATTGGCACTTTTCCCATTGATATAATGTACTGCTGGTAAGAGATAGGACGGTTTGGGTGACCTCGTGCATGATACACACAGTCAGCAAACGGGTATAATCAAGGTTGTTGTTAAAGGTTGTGTGTGAGCAGTGGCATAATATTCTGAGGAGTGGGGGAAAATTGTGATCAGGTGCAGAGATCTGAAAAGATGAACCCCTGGAGACACATTTAAGGGCATTCTGAAACTATTTTTTGTACTCGTTTGAAGAAGAAAGTGCACAAGTAAAATATATAGAATATAAGAGTGGTGTTTAAATATTAGTTTCAATAAAATTTCTTATAACTGCCTTACTTTACAATTATTCTACTCTTTACAGAATTGTTTTGTTTTCATCATTTTTATGCAGGGTTCAGAAAACCTTGAATTGTGTGAGATCATTATAAGAGTGCTTATCATTTGAAACATCATTCTTATCACTACCAGAGTCAACTCTGAATAATAAAAAAAAATGGTGAAATCAGATTTTTACTTTTGTATTCATTCTTGCACAAACCAACCAGAGAATGTTGACTGCTTTAACTTACTTAACTTAATAATGATTTGATACTCGTTGTTCAACTGGTTAAGTTTGTTCGTATTCCCGATTGGTGCTATGTCTGTCACATGACATGTTTTATTTCGAGCACCGCCCCGCGAGGAGTGTAACGACCGGTCGTTACAGTGTCATTACACAGGCGTGCGTATCTGCAAAGTCCCAATTAACGTGAAGAAATAGTGCTTACATACGGAATCCGCAACCGTATACGCGTTTGCAGGGTGTTTGTTTTCTTCTGCGCGTACTAACTTTAACGCAGGGCCACACACTGAAATTCCATTTTTGCGTGCGCACTTACGGTCCTTGACATGTACGCTTTGCGTTGCTTCGATAGTGTGCACGCACATGCCCAAACACAACGCAAAATGGCCCCAAAGGCAATTATCAGGCAACAATATATATATTTCTTCATTTGTATTTCATCAGCAAGTGTCATGACGTTGAATAAACCAAATAATGATGGTGATGTTGGTCTTTGCATCAAATTACCAGCCCTCGTTTGTCTTGAAAAGCATCATTTTTCCCTCGAGTTCATCTCGGGGGAAAAATAATCCTTTTCAAGACAACCTCGGGCTGGTAATTTGATGCAACGACCTCAGCCCAGTCATTATTTGTATAATATTGGCTGACAATGCATATTCATTAACATGGTAAATGTTGTTCACTATATTTTTTCTTTGATTCACAGAATGCACACTTAAAGTAAATGCCATATTGGGGTAGTCCTCACTTAAGCTGAAACACTCAGAATCCAAACTGATGCCCAAGATCCGCTGTGAAAATCTGTAGTCAAACGTTGCTCATCAAAATAAACAAGTCAACATCCACTTGTGGAACGGAAACCTGCTGTGTGGCTCTCTATGGGGCTTATTTTTATGCGTCCCCGCGGACTAAAATTAAGATACTCCTATGTAGCTTGATCTCCTTAAGTAAACAAATTACAGCACATCTCCAGGTGGAAATCCACTCCTGCTAGTGTATAGTGGTATTAAATTCAACCTCATTTGGTTTTTGAGCGCATTTTCAAGTGTTTCCAATCATCACTAAGCTTAACCGATTATAGAGGACACATATAAGCAGAGGAAAATAGGCAGCTTGATCATAATGACTCATTTTCAGTTGGATTTGTCGCCAATCAATGTGTCTAAAAACTGGTTAACGTATACCATAGATTACAACATTCACGAGGTTTGAATCGAAATAGATTTCAAAATGCAGTGTGGGAAATCGATATATATTACAATAGGCAAAGTCTTCCACTTGGTTAGTGAAATATCAAATTGGTGTATGGCAATGTGAAAGATGTAAAAATTTGCCGGGGTTTTCTGTAGAGTCGGGAGTATTTGCAGGCTGTGCAATAAAATACGAAATATTCTGAAAGAAAATGACGATTTTGGTAGAGGACAAAACAATTGCACAAGTAGACAGTTTAAAAGCAGGTACAGAAAAATAAATGGACAATTGTGAAAACTTTCGCAATCCCATAGATCGCAATGTTTGTAAACAGGAAGTTCCCACATCTATTGAAAATGTGCAAAATTGTGTTTTTGTTTACAGGTCAGTTAAATTGGCAATTGTATCAATGCACCATGATACATACCATGCAATGTAGATTATTTACATATGTTGCAATCTTGTGTGTTGTTCTCCCCTTTTTAAAATTTAGCCTGTAGCATAGCATAGCATATACTGTTTGATCCCTGTTTCATGTAGATAACTTTATACCTTGACAGTATTGACATTATGACGTTTATTTTTCAAATTGGCACATGTGAGCAACTCATATCTTCCATT
>JZLH01S0308061.1:0-23356 GCA_001188425.1 Eucidaris tribuloides
ACATGCTATCAGGGAGTCAATGCGGGACTGCGCGTTATAAACTGTTGTTCTGTTTAACTGTAAATAGATAGTAACAGTTATGGAAAATTATGATTATAAAATACAAAATTTACGAAATTTGTATCAATTCATGAATGAAAAAAAGACTTTTATTAATATAAGCCTCTCTGACCCATCATCAAATTTCAGTTTGGGGGGGGGGGGGTCAAGCGCACCCCCAAACCCCCCATCTGTACGCCATTGACGTGATGGATGCAGCAGGGGCGGCGGAAGGTATTTTCGGTTTTTTTTTTGGGGGGGGGGCAAAAAAGGGCACTTATGTCAAAAGGGCATTGGGCGCATGCAGATATTTTCACCATCAGATTAGGTTTTCTGCTTGAAGTAACTGTTTTCCGCGGTAATGTAACTTGAGCCAAACCTTTTTGAAGTGGGTTCCGATTATCAAAACATGAAATATAGACACCTACTCCGCGAGCGATCGTAGCAAGCGAGTGGCTTGAGAAAATTTGGAAATTTTAAGTGTAAAACTCACTTTCTGGTCTATTCTGGCGCTAGTTACAGCTCTGAAATTTTTGTAGTGTTTTAAAAAGATAAGAGAGATCTGTTTAGATCCAACGTTTCTGCTTGAAGTAGCTGTTTTCGCATAATATAACTTGAGCAAAACCTTTTGAAGTGGGTTCCGAATATCAAGACATAAAATATATACACCTACTCCGCGAGAGAACGGCTTGAGAAAATTTGAAAATTTTAAGCTGTAAAACCCGCTTTGTGGTCTATTCTGGCGCTAATTACAACTCAGAGTTTTGGCAGTGTGATAAAAAGATGAAGAATATCTGTCTAGATCAAGCGGATCCATAAGAATCAATGATCAAACACCTTTTGGAGGGCCGAGATGATAAAACACAGTTTCGTTAAGAACACTAATGGACATTTTCTTTGAAAATATTTCATTTGATCTTCATTTTATAATTATTAGTGTTTTGATCCATACTATAGTTTGTTTGGAGCGAGTTTGGAAAAAAAGAGTAAAATCCTTGATTGTAAAACGTTTATTTTAGTTCTTACCTAACGTCCACAATAGATCTGGATTTAAACAAACATTATAAAATAAAGCAAAATTGTGTTTTTTAATAAAGTGTGACTCTGAGCATTATACCAGGTCCAATTTTGAGTAATAACTGCTGACCAAGTAGGTCTATACCCCATCTGCCCGATAGAATTACCCTCTTATGATGCACATTGTAGAATACGCAAAGTTCTATTAAAGAAAAAGGGGCAGTCTTATGACTCTTCTCCTTAAGAGGTGATTTTCTTTGTTGAAGAGAAGAAAAGGCGACTGTCGGAAAGTTTACTCACGAAAGACACTTTTTTATCGCTTGAGGTCGGTTGAAGATCACATAAAATAGGGCCATGTTTTCACCGAGAAAGTTGGAGAGGGCCCAATTTTTGCCACCCCCAAGAGCACTATAGGTGAGAGACCAAATGCCCCTTCAGGCACATAATGTGCCTCTTCGTTGAAAGTATTCTCTTTAGTCCAGGCGCGGCGGAACGTTCAGATTGACAATGGACTTGGAGGGGCAACCATTGTTTGTGAACAATGCTCTGCCCTCCCAACCCATTGTATAGTCCAAACGTTCCGCCGCTCAGGCTTAAGTCTACGATATGCGTCAGGGGCAAAAATACACAGAAGAAACAATAACAAAAATGAAAATCACCTTCAGTGACGAATGTGCGTATAATTATTTTAATAAAAGTTTCTCTTCACTCAGCATGAGTACAAACCATGACGAAGCTACATTTAACTTAGAGAATGGCATTATTTACCTTTAAATGATATGGGGGGGGGGTAGTGGGACAAACAGTTTGAGTGCCTAATTTTGCTACCCCATAAGGGCAAAAAGATGAGATGCAATGCCCTTTTTATGCACAGAATTTTCGTTGAATATAATTTACCTATGTACGTCTCCTCTGTAATGTATGCATGCACCCGCGCGTCAGGGGCAAAAAGAAAGAAAATGAATGAAACAAGACGACAATACTGTATAACATTAATAAAAGAGACTCCCCTTCAGGGACGAAAATGCGTAGATAAAAAAAGAGTCATTTCCCACAAAGGGCAAATTTCATTTTGAAAAAAAGGGCATATTTTTCCTGTCGGAAATTGGGGGGAGGGGGGGGGGGTCTGTGCATGAGTGCCCCCTACCCCCGGTTCCGCCGCCCCTGGTATGCAGTACAAAGCAATATTAGATCATTGTAAACTTATCCTGTGTTTTAAATACCAAGAGTCCCACACAAATGAGTGAACTACAGTGTGTCTCAAAAATAATTGTGCAAGTGAAAAGCGCCCTCTTTCGTAATGAGAAAAACATTTTTGTGACGCCATGCTTACACCACCATCAAGGGCATAGTCTTAGCTTTCAAATGCCGTTTGTTCTGTTCAGTTTGCTTGTTTTAATCCTGAGATATGTTCAGTTTAACACGAAAAGGTAAATGTGCCACTTTTACTACAGTCAATAACATTATCAGCCCTCTTCCCGTGAAAGTGACACAATCGTCATCAACCGTTTTGTTTTTTACAAGATATCTCGAGATCAAAACAAGCAAATTGAACAGAACAAATGGCATTTGAAAGCTAAGATGTTACCCGTGATGTTGACGTAAACATATGTCACAGCAGTATTTTCTAACTGTAAAAGAGGGTGCTTTTTGCTTGAACAATTTTTGGAGACGTGCTGCAGCATATCTTAAAATAATCAGCAAGAAAAATGCACCCTCTTCGGCAATTAAAGAATGCTGTGGTGACATGATGTTTACATCATCGTCAAGGGCAAAGTCTTAGCTTTCAAATGCCATTTGTTTTGTTTAGTTTGCTTGTTTTAATCTCGAGATATGTTGTAAACAACAAAAGGGTGGAATCACAATTGTGTCACTTTTACAAGGGCCTGTAGTAAAAGTGGCACAATTGCAATTTTACCCTTTCTTATTCAAATTAACATATCTCAAGATTAAGACAAGTAAATTGAACAAAACGAATGGTATTTGAAAGCTAAGACTATGTTCTTGTCGTTGATGTAAGCATAATGTCACAAGAGTATTTTCTAATTGCCAAAGAGGGCGGTTATCACTTGCACAATTTTTTTTTGAGACACACTGTACGTGGTCTTGTTAATATTACCACCAAATCTGTGTGGGCTTTCTTCGGTTTTCTGGTTAAATGACCTTAAGTATGTTAATAATGAGTAAATAGATTATTCTCCAATTTAATATCTATTACTTTTTGTGCGCACGACCGTGTACTTTCACCCCATCCCTTTTACTCTAGTGGAATTAGTTCACTATTTTGAAATCGTTGTTCTGTCATCAAATAATACAGATGACACTGTAATAATTAGGTTTTTTTTTACGATAGGATATAGAAGTGTCTCCATTAAAGTTCAAAGTATTTCAAAGTATACAGTCGTACTTCAATTGATTTATGACTGAAGAATAAGCTGTAGGCCTATATGCATGCCTTGACATAATTATGCGCGGCATGAACACATACATTGGTTAAATCAAATTCGTTGATTGATTACTTCATTGGTTGATTACACTCTAGATGAAAAGGATCGAGTGAAGTCTCCCCCTTTTTTTGTGGCAGTGTGGGTTCTTGTATCCCGTTGTGGCACGGTTTCGCTCTGGCTCTCGACATGGTGAGGTCCCTCTCAAGTGATAAATCTTTGGCCGTGATATTGCTTTCAGCCGATTGAAAAAGCATCATGTCGTCGACAATAAGCCTACACAATACAGTTTTCGAATAATAAAGAGTAAATACAATTTGAAGTTCATGGGTGATTCCCTTGGGTAAAGTTGAAAGTAAGTATTGTATATCATGCATGGAATGCATTCTACGTGACCAACATAATAATTTGTGCAGAGAATGATATTTGGGGATTCTCTGGGGGGTCCAGTGGCCTCCAACATTCATTCTTTCAGGGACGATTAGCTTGAATAAATGTCGCATTAAGTTATTGTGATTTCACACGACATTGACCTCACTGAACTTATTGTATGACCTTATTTACTGAACTGTACAGATTTCTTTCCGTATTTTATTCTCCGTGTTTGCTTGAATGAATGTGATAGGCCCATATGGTCTACAAGTTTTCTGACGCATGGTATGTGCATGTATTATGGCAATTCGGACGCATGGTATGTAATAGCAATTTGCAATAACAATTTTTGGGGTATTTAACATTTGTAAGACAACATACTCGCGATGTTTCTACCAACGGTGGAACACGCAAGGGCTTATGCCCAAAGCAGGGAAGCACAGGAGAAAACATTTGAATCCCAGTTCAGTGAAATTGAATTCAAATCTGATGACGTTGTCCTCGATGTTGGATGTGGGACGGGTGAGTTGTGCCACCGAATATCAACAGGCGTAAAGGCAGTAGTCGGTAAGTACTTCTAGAAATCTTATGACGCCAGTTTTAGAAGAAATCAAACCCAATAAATTGTATGGAAATCAATTAACCAAGCATAAAAGTACTTTGACTATGTTTGAAACCAAGTTTTGTAAAACGTGTTTTGTTTAATTTGTTATTTCAAATTCCCCAGCATGGCAAAACAAAAATCACTTTTAAATAGCTTGCAATTCGTAGCTCACCCTCCCTAAATGTCTCCAAATCTAAGTTAAAATCATATTTGTTCTATACTTCTATAAATATGTATAATACACATGTATTTTGTGTAAAATTAAGCAAACAGGAGCTGAGAACCAGCGCAGCTGAATATATACATACAGTAGCTGCTCTGTATAAATTTATGTTGATAATGTGTATTATTTCTTGTGGTGTGTGGTGAATCAACTGGCGGGGGGGGGGGGGGGTCTGTTTTATTTTTAAGATGTGTAAGACAACCGTAATACAACTAACTGAATTCAACGGATGGCCTCTGAATTCCTCCACACTTATATTGGACATGATTTAGATTATACGCTTACATGGACAATTTGAAGTTTATCAAACGACAGCAGTGAGAGTACATTAGTTTGAATTAAAATGTTTCAACTATAAATCTGAGTTATTACCTCTTTAAATTTAATGTATGTGCTTTAATTAATGTTTCGCCTAGAAAGGAAAATATCGAAAATATTGTTACTTTAAATGTAAACGTCTGCATTTATTTCATTTTATTTTAATATATTCCTTGTATAGTTCTGCAGTGAGTCAAAACACTTGGGACATGCTACACTAATTCAATTCAAATCAAATCAAGTGGAAATTTTCAATTTAGCAAAACCGAGTGGTATTGTATGCACAAAAATTTATCCCGACAATGACCCACATGAATGGCTTGGCGTGGCTAACGTCACACACATGTTGGCATGAAGAGGAAGGCTTTGACAAATTTGGCTTAGCCCGAGGTCAAGGTCAGAAAGTTTAGTTATTGTTATTTCCTTTCTGTTTTGCTCATGGAGAAAAATACATTTGGTGATTTCTTTATCATGTGTGTATGCAATAATTATCGTTATGCTACGTGTACGTAATGACCTATAACGACCATTATTGTGTGTGTACTGGACAACACACACACAAAACAAACTTTTATTTTTTATAAGGATCAGTAGCCACGTGAAAGTGGAAGAAATGATATAGGCTGAGAGTATTACACGGATCTCACACTTTTCGTCATTAAAGCTACTGTCACACTGTGCCGTCTAATGATTCCGTCCGGAAAAACGAATGCGTACGTTTATTAAACGTTTATTGGAATTTTTAATTCGTTTTTGAACTGTATTGCAAATGTATCTACACGTTGACAGACGGTGCTTTTCCGTTCTGTTCCATTCTATTGTATTCCATTTTACCACCGTCTGACACCGTCTGAGGTAATAATACGGAGGCAGAGGGAATCGTCAGACGGCGCAGTGTAACAGTAGCTTAATGTCTGGAACTGATACCTGTATAGTAAGTGTGAGTAGTAATGGCAGTGAAATGGTGAGAATTTTTTTTAATAGTATATATTTATATGTAAAACACTTCAATTGGGGATGATGTAATGACAAAGGTGTTTTATATCTAGGTCCCGAGACTGTAAAAGCTTAAAGACAATTACAATGTGCTTACACGTTGCGCACACACCTAGTAGAGCGATATGAGAAGCACATTCATCAAAATGAAGAAACGAGACATATTTTAGGTACACATAATAAAATCTCACATAAATTCGCATGTGTGTGTGTGTGTGTGTGTGTGTGAGTTGGGTGTGTGTGTGTGTGTGTGTGTGTGTGTGTGTGTGTGTGTGTGTGTGTGTGTGTGTGTGTGTGTGTGTGTGTGTGTGTGTGTGTGTGTGTGTGTGTGTGTGTGCGCGCGCGCGCGTGTGTGTGTGTGTGTGTGCGTGTGTGTGTGTATGTGTATGTGTGTGTTTATGCGTGTATGTGTGTATATGTGTGTATCGTAAATTAATGTCAACTTTTATAATGTATATATTAGCCCCTACATTTGAATTTAAATTCTGATTTTCCGTCTTGTTGAAAAGACCACACAGCCATAATTCTGACGCCGATCTCCAAATTGTACTCATCTTCAAATATAGAACTTCAGATGAGGCAAATATCAAATATTGCCTCGCCTAAGTTTCAACAAGTTAAAACAAATATGCCTGTGAGTTCTTTCATATTTTTTTTGCGTAATTTAGGTTGTTAATTTGTTTTGATTTTCGTTGTTATTAACAAATTATGTTTCAAAGTGTCAATGCTGAATTAGCCATTATAATACGGAAAGTGGTACAATTTTAATTGACTGCACAAAGGTGATCATAAATCTTGATTAAACAAAAGTGAATTAAATGACATGAATTGTATGATACTGAATAATTATTCTGCTTTTATGCGATATAAAACACACATACCTTTTCAGAAATTTAGTCCCTAACATGGCCTTTTCCCCTCTAGTACCATTTTTTCTGGAAGACACACTTACACTCTACGGAACGGTGATGCGCTGGGCCCACTAACAATTTAGTTTTATAATAAAATTTAATGATTAATGTACCATTTCATTCTATCAATACACAGGACTAGACCTATCGGCGTCCATGGTCGAATATGCTCGTCGACAGAACTCCTCTCCCAATACTGAATACGTTGTCGCGGATGCGCAGACGTTCGGGGCCTACAAGGCGGCTTGGCGCAAAAAATTCACCAAAGTCATCTCGGCCTGCACACTGCACTGGTGTGAAGACAAAGTGGCGGTGTTGAGGAATATCATGAACTCTCTCCAACCGAATGGGCAAATGATACTCTCCTTCGCCAGGGAAATACAGATCATTGGTAACCATGGTAGCTACGGAGAGGGTGGCAGTGCGTGGCTTCGACGTCACCAGAAATGGGGCAAGTATTTACAGGTAGGTGAAAGTTTTACCGGCAGCTTGTTCATCAAAATTGAAGATTACACACTATGTTAAAACCCCAATTCCACCAGTCACAACGATGCAAGATGTTTGATTTAATATTTAACAGAGTGAAATATCCTTAAAATATCTCAATCTCTATCAGTTTTCAAAAACATGTATGACAACAATTTAAAGTCAATTTTATGGGAAATAAGTTGTTCGGTGTAGGAATAATTTTGAATTGCGCAAACCTTAATAATCGTGATTTGAAAGAATAAACGGGGTGGTAATCCTCGCTTTCATTGAGGTGTATAAGAAAAACAGATAACTGGGACTTGCAGTCAGAACAAACAACAGAGACTCCAACTCTCCCGTTTTCGGCGGGAGATCTCCCGCTTTGAGTCCATTGTCACAAAATCTCCCGCCCTCCCGCTTCAGTTTGAATTTCTCCCGCCCTAGATGTGTTTCTCCTTTTTTCTCCCGCCCAACCACCTTTTTGAAAAGAAATGAATCTGAATCAGTGGATTTGACCCCATTTAGTGTTGTCATATGTTCAAAAATAAGCCTAAGACATCAACAGAGAGCTTCTAAAACCCTAAAAATGGCCTCCGGCTGCAAGGAATTTCATGCTTTCCGCCAGTGATGTGGGCTACGCGCACATTTAGTCAGAGTCTCCCGTTTGCTGGGGGGTCTCGGCGGGAGAATCTCCCGCTTAAGAGGTGTTTGGGGTTGGAGTCTCTGAAACAATCATAAAAAAATGGAAGTGTATATATACCCCGCAGCGGGAACAGCACCTTTTTTTTACTTGGGCCCCATGCAGTAGCCATATCAGGAAGAGAGTTATACAATGTGGCTAAACATAGCGGACTCAATTAATCGCTGTGACGGCAAGGAGAAAGATCGGCCGCCCATTACCGTGGATGACAAGCTTTGCTTATGATTGCACAGTAACAACCGACGATCTTGTGATTGATTGAACAAAAATCGGCAACATTTGTGCTTGACAACTGGTTGCTAATAATACCATTACAGCACGGAACGTTTGCATCCAACTTATCATAGGTAAGTTCCCATATTATATTTCAGTGAATTTAAAGATCGTGAGAAGTTGTTTTAAAGGGCATATTTAAAAATGAACCGCTTTTCTAAACTTGGGTGTCGCTAAGCTAGCGCTAGTTAGCGGCTGTACGCGCATTGCGGCTCTCGGCCTGAGTTCACCAGTGTGCTTCCGATCCAGGCCAGTCAACTCCGCGTCAATTAATGAAAAATCTCGGGGATGGGGGGGGGGGGCGTAAACTGCCGAGATTTTAGGGTAGCTATCCCTGAACTTTCGCTATACTTTTACATCAGATCGTGAAGAGTTGTTTAGAGGCATAATTATCGCAACCCCTTTCCAATAGCCTGGGCGTCTCGCTAGCATTCAGCGCTAGTTAGGGCTGTACGCCTGCGGCTCATCGCTGAGTTCCGTGTGCTCGTTCAGGAGCCGAGGTCACATCCGTCCGAATTTATGACAAACTCGGGGATGGGGGGGGGGGCGTACTCCAGAGATTTGGGGTAACCCTGACTTACCCCCGAACTATGTTTTAACAGCATTGTTATTCTAATGAAAAGAGTCGTGATGCAGATTTTTCATGACTACAGTCGCAACAGTTAAGAGAAATATATATGATCATGAATACAGTAATTAATGTCCAATATAATTAGCAGTTATCTTGAATGTCAAATATAGTTCTAACATATGTAACTTAGAGCTCTAAGTGCTAAATACCTAACTGCCTAACGTAATAGATCTGAGGTGATTGATCAAATGCTTTCTTTTGTCATGTATTATGATCAGATCCAACTGTTTTTATGATCTATTATTCTTTCTGTATCATTGACAGGAATGCAGGTCAGGATAATTGATGGAGTGGACCAAGCCCAGAATTGAGCAATTGATTAGAGGTGGACTTCTGTACTATGCATCTACATCGATTTTAACCAGAGCGGTCATCGTCATTGTCTGAATATATCTCGATACTTGCCTCATGGAACAAAGAACAACTCAGTATTCATCTTTTCAGTACAGACAATCTATGGATTACAAATACTTCCACATAATGTAGTCTAAAAAAATTATAATGTTTATTGAAACCTGTAGAAAAAGTTAGAAATTTGTATGGCAAGATATCACCAAATTATTCGACCAATACATGTACTTAATATAAGAGACATATGTGAGAAGAGTAAATATCTGTGTTGTGGCATTTCATTTGGTGTGTTTTTAAGCATGCATTGAATGTCTGTGTGACAATGGAACCCTTTGAAGTATAAATAAGCAATCATAAAAATTGAAGATGAGCAATACTTAGCATGTTAATAACTTCTTGATCAACACAGTTACCAAGTTTCAACGGTTATAAATCAATTATTATACACCATTGAAAGCAATGATCAGGATATTTAGGAGGCAGTTTCATTTTTGTCAATCAACACTACGGACTTTCTTTTTATTTAAGGGTACTCGGTAGATATGATATGTTTTGGCAAAAGATATTGGTTTGCTTGTTCAAATGTGTTATTTTAGAAAATAATCGGCGATGCTTATATTGCAGGGCGGTGTCAGGGTAAAATCTTAGGGGAGGCGGCGAAATCTGTTTGAACAAGTTTTTGTGGGCCAAAAATTTGCGGGCCAAATAATCAGCCGAAAAGCCCCTTAGTGAAAATTTAAGTGGGGGGGGGTCAAAGGAAATTTTGTTCGGACACCCAAACTCACCCATTATTTTTATTTCACTTTGGAAAAAAATAGGGGTGAGACAACCCTCCCCCCCCCAGGTCACCACGCCCTGCTGTTTGTGATATGATCTAAAACTCAAAAACATGATATTGACACTGCATGTGATTTCAAAACAGTGAAAACAGTGAAGTACTAGTATTTTGATGACATGTACTAAAGTTTAATACAAAAGATGTCAAATTGAGAACATCTCAGATAAGACTGTACATTGAATACATACATGTACTAAGACACATTTTCTTCATTATGTACACGTGCACCAGAATTTATGCTCAATCCAAGAGGGTTAAAGCATTGTCATAAACAATAATTAAGTTCTGCATTTGATCAAAACCATTATCAGAACAGAAGCAATCATGAATTGGACGATTTATCTTGTAAAAATCAAGTTCCCTTGTACATGTTAATCATTGTGTATTGGTGTTTGAAAGTGTGTCTTGCTTGATTGTATCACATTATAATAACCTAGATGGATCTTAATCTCTGTGTACAACAGCTTAGTGTGACAAATAATATGGAATTAAAATCTCATGAGATTTAATACCAATGATTTTATACTAATATTCATTTATGTGGTATTTCAGGATTTATGTGTGTGTTTGATGTGTATGTGTGTGTTGTGTTTGTGTTTGTGTGTGTGGTGAGTGCGTACTGAGTGTGTGAGTGAGTGTGTGTGTGTGTGTATTTATGTATGTGACATGTGGTGTGTGTGTATTATGTATTTGTGTGTGTGTAATTAGTATGTATGTGTGTGGTGAGATATGTGTGGTGTGTGAGAGAAGAGTGTTGTGTATGTATTTGTGTGTGAGTGTGTGTAGTGTATGTGTGTGTGTGAGTGTGTGAGTGTGTGTGTGTGTGATGTGTGCTGTGTGTGTAAGAAGAAAAGGATTGTGTTAAGTATGTATTTGTGTTGTGTGTGTGTGTGTGTGTGTGTGTGTGTGTGTGTGTGTGGTGTGTGTGTGTGGTGTGTATGGTGGTGGGTGGGAATGTGGGAGAAGAATGATTGCTACTTTCTTGTTAATTCCAAAGTTATTTCGTGAAGAAGGAAAAACAAAGGGAATCAGCAAGTTTGGAAATAGGAGTAATTTCTTTGGGGCAATCAAGCAGACCTAGATGGTTTTTGGGGGCCAATGATTGATTATTAGATTAAATCCAAAGACATTAAATACATGCTGACGGTAAATATACTCAGATATCTAAACGTAAAATTATATTCACTCAATGGAAGATTCACTTCAACTGGAATCATTCAGAGCTGCGATCCTGTTTTCATAAGGGGGGCGATCGCCCCCCCATGAAAATATTGGGGGGGTGGGGGCAAACAATATCGATTTGCCCCCCAGCCCCCCCAAATAATTATACAATGAAAAAAAATCATAAACTTGGAAATATATGTTTTGAAAGACATTGGAAGCACTATAAAAACCATATAAAACACGACACAAAAATACTGTTAAAACATACAAAATTGTCAATTTTGGGTGCGCTTTGCGCGCAAATTTGCTTACGATTTGTGCAGTCGCGAGAAGCGCGCCGAAAATTGTGGGCATTTTTCACTTTGCCCCCCCCCCATCCGAAACCAGTGGATCGACGCCCCGGAACATTCATGCAACTGAACAAAGAAGACACTACCCTCCCCCCCCCCAAAAAAAAAAAAAGAAAGAAAAAATGAATAAAACAAAAACAGTCGTAGTCTGGCTACTCGCAAAAACTCTCAAATCTCCCTACAGTGGGGAGGGCTCTAGCCACCATTATCACTCCGCTCCAGCTAACGACCCCTCTGACACTCAATATCGTATCAAACGCCTCTGCTGGTTATAGAAAGTCGAAATATTCGTTCTATTAACCCCACGGCAAAACTTTGTTTGTTACATGGAATACGAGTACTGACCACTCGAATGTATCGTACAACAAGTACAACGGCTACCGTGTTTTTTTTTCTAGTATTCCCGCAATTTGGATCGCAATGCGCAAACCTTAATAATCGTGATTTGAAAGAATAAACGGGGTGGTAATCCTCGCTTTCATTGAGGTGTATAAGAAAAACAGATAACTGGGACTTGCAGTCAGAACAAACAATCATAAAAAAATACGAAAAGGGACCGGGTTAAGCACTATAAGCTTTGGACTCGTCTCCTTTGTAAAATAATGTGAAAAGAAATATTTCGAGTTCTCGGTGGTATCGCAACCTTGCCCATTCTTATCAATGGTGTAAAGTGAACGTAGTTTTGGTATATCAAAGAGGGCCATTTCAAAGCAAACAGGGCTATACATAAATGGGGCATGATCGGACCAAAACATCTTGTAAACAGGTGGTGTAAATTGTTCCACACTGATGAAAACAAGCAACATAAAGAATGAAAACACCCCCAAAACCCCGTTCAGTCATGTCGAGCCTAAGACCTAACTCAGTTGAGTAAGGGAGGCGCGAGGATGTGCTATGCGTCTACATGAGTATTTGCTGAGTTGGTAGAGCGTCCGCCTCACAACCGGGAGGTCGGGAGTTCAAGCCCGACCGCGTCAGACCAAAAAGACGTTAACAGATGGGAGTTGCTGCTACCCTGTTTGGCGTTCAACGATTTTTAGGGATAGAGCAACGTCGATCTGGCGCTGCTCAGTGGCTGCCGGGCCCACGATCAATTGGGCAAAATGAATTTTCGGAATTTTCGGAAGATTTCTATTTGTATTGTCTGTCTATTTCGAATAAAATATGGATTATTATTACTATTATTATGAGCTTTACCAAATTCCGGAAACTTGTTCAGCACGAAAGGGATATTAAAAAGTTATTTGCCATGTATTCCAGCGGCTAAGCTCCATTTCTTGGGCCGATTTGTGCACTTTTTGATAAAAACAACATACTTTCAACATGTTTAGTACATGTCAAAAGATTAAATTTAAAAGGGGGAGGCAAGTCCAATTAACCCCCTGGGGCCCACAAAAGGTCAATGAACTGCGGCTTTTTCTAAAACTACTTTTTTGGTTGAACAATTTGAAGATAAATTTTCAATGAAACCTCGTTTTACTGTGACTATGATTCCATATCAAAAAGAATTAAATTCTCTTCAAGATGAAACCACATTTAATCGAATATAAGGCAATTTTTATGGCAATTTGGGGGTCAAAACATCATTTTTTGAATCAATTTTTGTAAAACTTTTTTTCCACACACGCATATTTTACCATTATTTCATAAAATCTTAGACTTGAAGAATTCAAAATTTCCAAAAAACAACAACAACAACCTGCCTTTGAATATTGTCAATATTGTGTGAAAAATACAAAATTATAACATTTTTAAAACAGAAGTTATAATTCTTCAAAGTCGGTAGTATCAGCCACAATCAGTAGTATCGGCCACAACGACAACGACATTTTGTACGCACAAGTTCACATTATTGTGTAAAATTAAGCAAATCAGGAGCTGAGAACTAGCGCAGCTGAATATATACATAGTAGTAGACCTGCGCTGTATAAATTTATGTGATAATGTGTATTATTTCTTGTGTGTGGTGAATCAACTGCGGGGAGGGGGGAGGGGGGGGGGGGGGGGGTTCTGTTTTATTTTTAAAGATGTGTAAGACACCGTAATACAACTATACTGAATTCAAACGGATGGCCTCTGAATCCTGGCACACTATATATTGGACATGATTATTAGAATTATACCTACATGGACAATTGAAGGATTTATCAAAACGACAGCAAGTGAGAGTATCATTAGTTTGAATTAAAATAAATGTTTTCAAGCTATAAATCTGAGTTATTACCCTCTTTAAATTAAATCGTAGATGTGCTTTAATTAATTTCGGCCTAGAAAAGGAATTATCGAAAATATTGACTTACTTTAAATGTAAAAACGTCTGCATTTATTTCATTTTATATTAATAATATTCCTTGTATAGTTTTGCAGTGAGTCAAAACACTTGGGACATGCTACACTAATTCAATTCAATACAAAATCAAAGTGGAAATTTTCATGTTGCAAAACGCGAAGTGGGTATTCGTATGCACAAAAATATATGTCCCCGAACAATGACCCACATGAATGGCTATGGCGTGCGGCTAACGTCAACACACGATGTGGCATGAAGAGGAAGGCTTTGAACAAATTTGAGCTTAGGCCCGAGGTCAAAAAGGTCAGAAAGTTTAGCTTATTGTTTATTTCTATTTCTGTTTTGGCTCATGGAGAAAAATAACATATTGGTGATGTTCTTTATCATGTGGTGTATGCAATAAATTATCGTTATGCTGACGTGTACGTAAATGACCTATAACGACGCATTATTGTGTGATGTACTGGACAACACACACACAAAAACAAACTTTATTTGTTATAAGGATCAGTAGCCACGTGAAAGTGAAGAAATGATATAGCTGAGAGTATTAACACGGAATGCTCACACTTTCGTCATTAAAGCTACTGTCACATCTGTGGGCGTCTTATGATTCCGTCCGGAAAAAACGAATGCGTTACGTATTAAAACGTTTAATTGGCAATTTTTAAATTCGTTTTTTGAACTGTATTAGGCAAATGTAATCTACACGTGAACAGACCGATGCTTATTCCGTCTGTTCATTTTCCTTATTGTATTGCATTTTACCTACCGTCTGACACCGTCATGAGGTAATAAACGGGGGGGGTGAGTACGCGCAGTGTACAGGCTTAATGTCTGGAACTGATATGTTAGTAAGTTACGTAGTAAATGGAGCTCGAAATGGTGAGAATTTTTTTTAATAGTATATATTTATATAAAACACTTCAAAATTGGGTGGATGATGGTAATGACAAAGGTGTTTTTATATCTAGGTCCGAGACTGTTAAAATAAAGACAATTACAATGTGGCTTAACGTTCGCACACACCTAGTAGAAGCGATATGAGAAGCCACATTTCATCAAAAATGAAGAAAACGAAGACATATTTTAGGTACACATAATAAAACTCACATAAATTCGGGCATGTGTGTGTGTGTGTGTGTTAATGTGTGAGTTGGGGTGTGTGTGTGTGTGTGTGATGAGTTGGTGTGTGTGTGTGTGTGTGTTGTGTGTGTGTGTGTGTTGTGTGTGTGTGTGTGTGTGGTGTGTGTGTGTGTGATGTGTGTGTGTGTTGCCGGGAGGTGTGAGACTCCCTGGTGTGTGTGTGTGTGTGTGTAGTGTGTGTGTGTGTGTGTGTGTGTGTGTGTGTGTGTGTGTGCCGGAGTGTCGAGACTCCCTGGTGTGTGTGTGTTTGTGTGTGTGTGTGTCGTGTGTGTCGGAAGGTGTGAGACTCCCTGGTGGTGTGTGTGTGTGTGTGGTGTGTGTGTGTGTGTGTATGTGATGTTGTGTGTTTTATGCGTTGTATGTGTGTATATGTGTGTATCGTAATTAATGTCAAACTTTATAATGTATATATTTAGCCCCTACATTTGAAATTTAAATTTGATTTTTTCCGTCTTGTTGAAAAGACCACACAGCCATAAATCTGAAACGCGCCGATCTCGCAAATTGTACTCATCTTCAAATATATGAACTTCAGATGAGGCAAATATCAAATATTGCACTCGCCTAAGTTCAACAAGTTAAACAAATATGCGCTGTGAGTTCTTTCCATATTTTTTTGCGGGTGGAAAGTGGTGGTGTGAGAGTTGTATTGATTTTCGTTGTATTAACAAATTATGTTTCAAATGTCAATCTGAATTAGCCATTATAATACCGGAAAGTGGTAGCAAACGCGATTTTAAATTGACTGCAGACAAAGGTGAATTCATAAATCTTGATTAACAAAAGTGAATTAAATGACACGAATTGTATGATACTGAATAATTATTCTGCTTTTATGCGATATAAAACACACATACCTTTTCTAGAAATGTTAGTCCCTAACATGGCCTTTCCCCTCTAGTACCATTTTTTCTGGAAGACACACTACACTTCTCGGATAACGGTGATAGCGCGTGGCCCACTAAACTAATTTAGTTTTATAATAAAATTTAATGATTAATGTATCGATTTCATTCTATCAAATAACAACAGGACTAGACTTATCGGCGTCCAGTGGTCGAATATCTCGTCGACAGAACTCCTCTCGCAATACTGAAATACTTGTCGATACGTTCGGCCTACAAGGCGGCTTTGGCGGCAAAAAATTCACCAAGTCATCCTCGGCCTGCAACTGCCACTGGTGTTGAAAGACAAAGTGGCGGTGTTGAGGAATATCAATGACTCTCTCTCCAACGCGAATGGGCAAATGATACTCTCCTATCGCCATGGAAATACAAGATCATTGGTAACCAATGGTAGGCGTACGGAGAAGGGTGCGTGCGTGCTTCGACTTCAACCAGAAATGGGGGAAGTATTTACAGTAGGTGAATAGTTTTACCGCAGCTTGTTCATGCAAAATTAAGATTACACACATGTTAAAAACCCCGAATAATTCCACAGTCACAACGATGCAAGAATGTTTAGATTTAATATTGAGAGCAGAGTGAAATATCCTTAAAATATCTCAAATACTCTAATATTTCAAAAAACATGTATGACAACAATTTAAAGTCAATTTTAATGAAATAAGTTGTTCCGGTGTCAGAATAATTTTGAATTGCCGCAAAACCTTAAATAATCGTGATTTGAAAGAATTAAACGGGGTGGTAATACCTCGCTTTCATTGATGGTGTATAAGAAACAGATAACGGACTTGCAGTCAGAACAACAACAGAGACTCCAAGCTCTCCGTTTTCCGGCGGGAGATCATCCCGCTTTGAAGTCCATTGTCAGCATAAATCTTCGGCCGCCCTCCCCTCAACCGCTTCAGTTTGAATTTCTTTCTCTCCGTCCCTAGATGTGTTCTCTCTTTTTTCTCGACGCCCAACACCTTTTGAAAAGAAATGAGAGCTGAATCAGTGGATTTGAACTCTGCCATTTAGTGTTGTCATATGTTCAAAAATAAGCCTAAGACATCAACCAGAGAGCTTCTAAATACGCCTAAAAATGGCCTCCGGCTGCAAGGAAAATTTCATGCTTTCCGCACGTTGATGTGGGCTACGCGCACATATTAGTCAGAGTCTCCCGTTTGTCTGGGGGGTCTCGGCGGATGAATCTCCCGCTTAAGAGGTGTTTGGGGTTGGAGTCTCTGAAACAATCATAAAAAAATGGAAGTGTAATATATACCCCGCAGCGGGAAACAAGCACCTTTTTTTTTATGGGGCCCCTAAGGGTATGCCAGTAGCCAATCAGAAAGAGTTTACATGTGCTAAACGCATAGGGCGACTCAATTAATCGCTGTGACGGCAAGGAGAAAGATGCGGCCGCCAATTACCGTGGATGAACAGGCTTTGGCTTATGGATTGGCACAGTAAACCGACGAGTCTTGTGATTTGATTGAGCAAAAATGCAACATTTGTGTTTGCAACTGGTTGCCTATATACCATTGACAGCACGGAACGTTTGCACCATCTATCATAGGTAAGTCCATAATTAGATTTCAGTGAATTTAAAGATCGTGAAAGTTGTTATTAGAAGGGCATATTTTAAAAAAATGAACCCGCTTTTCTAGCACTGGGCGCTCGCTAAGGCTCAGCGGCATAGTTAGCGCTGTACGCGCATTGCGGCTCTCGGCCTGAGTTCCAGTGTTGCTTCCGATCCACGGCCCAGGTCACTCCCGTCAATTAATGAAAAATCTCGGGATGGGGGGGGGGGGGCGTAAACTGTCCGAGATTTTAGGGTAGCCCCTGAACTTTCAGCTATAATTTTACACAGATCGTGAAGATTGTTTAGAGGCATAATTATGCAACCCGCTTCAATAGCCTGGGCGTCTCGCTAGCATTCAGCGGCTAGTTAGCGGCTGTAACGCGCTGCGGCTCTCGCTGAGTTCCGTGTGCTTCGTTCAGAGCCGCAGGTCCTCCGTCAATTAATGAAAATCTCGGGAATGGGGGGGGGCGGTACCAGAAGATTTGGGGTACCCCTGACTTACCCCCGCTATATTTTAACAGCATTGTTATTCATGAAAAGAGTCGGTGATCAGATTTTTTCATGACCATCGCAACAGTTACAGAGAAATATATCATATCATGAAATACAGTAATAATTCCAAGTATATTAGCATTATTGAATGTCAAATATAGTTCTAACATAGTAACTTAGAGCTCTAATTCTAAATACCTAACTGCCTAACGTAACTAGATCTGAGGTGATTGATCAAATGCTTCTTTTGTCCATGTTTCATGATCAGATCCAACTGTTTTTATGATCTATTTTCTTTTTTGCTTCATTGCAGGAATGCAGGATTCAGGATAATTGATGGAGATGACCAAGCGCAATTGCAATTGATTAAGAGGGTGGACTCTGTACATGGCATCTACATGATTTTAACAGAGCGGTCATCGTCATTGCTGATATATCTCGATACTGCCCTCATGGAACAAAAACATCAGTATTCATCTTTCGTACAGAATACTATGGATTACAAATACTTCCAGCATATGTAGTCTAAAACAAAATTATAATTTTATTGAAAATCCTTAGAAAAAGTTAGAAATTTGTATGGCAAAATATCTACGCAAATTATTCGACAATACATGTATTGAATAAAGAGACATAATTGAGAAGAGAAAAATCTGCTGTTGGGCTTTCATTTGTGTGGTGTTTTTTAAGCAATGCATTGAATGTAAAATAGTGTGATCAATTGGAACCGTTTGAAGTATAAATGAAGCAATCATAAAAATTGAAGATTGAGGCAATACTTAGCATTTAACGTTCTTGATAACACATTTACAATTTCAAGGTTATAAATTCAAGTTAATTTTAATCCACAATTGGAAAGCAATGATCAGTGAATTTAGAGGCAGTTTCAATTTTTGTCAATCACACTACTGGACTTTCTTTTTATTTAAAAGGGACTTCGGTAGATATGATTGTTTTGGCAAAAGATATTGGTTTGGCTTGTTCTAAATGTGTTATTTTAGAAAATAATCGGCGATGCTTATATTGCAGGGCGGGTGTCAGGGTAAAATCTTAGGGGAGGCGGCGAAATCTGTTTGGAAAAGTTTTTCGTGTGGCCAAAAATTTGCGGCCAAATAATCAGCCGAAAAGCCCCTTAGTGAAAATTTAAGTGGGGCGGGGGGTCAAAGGGAAATTTTGTTTCGGAACACCAAACTCCCCATTATTTTTATTTCACTTTGAAAAAAAATAAGGGGGAGACAACCCTCCCCTCGCCCCAGGTCACCACCCCTGCCTGTTTGTGATATGATCTAGAAACTTCCAAAAACTATGATATGACACTGCATGTGAATTTCAAAAGACAGTGAAAACAGTGACAGTACTAGTATTTTGATTGTACATGTACTAAAAGTTTAATACAAAAGATGTCCAAATTGAGAACATCTCATGATAAGACTGTACATTGAATATCATACATGTACTAGGACACAATTTTTCTTCATTATGTTACACTTGCACCAGAATTTATGCTCAATCCAAGAGGGGTTAAGCTCATTGTCATCAAACAAATTAAATTAAGGTTCTGCCATTTGATCAAAAACCATTATCAGAACAGAAGCAGATCATGAATTGGACTAGATCTTATCTTGTTAAAAATCAAGTCCGCTTGTACATGTATAACATTGTGTAATTGGTGTTTGAAGTGTGTCTGTATGATTGTATCACATTTAATAACCTGATGGATCTTAATTCTGTGTCAACAAGCTGTAGTGTGACAAATAATATGGAATTAAAATCTCATGAGATTTAATACAATGATTTTTTATACTAATATTCATTTATGTGGTATGTTCAGGACTTTATGTGTGTGTGTATGTGTGTATGTGTGTGTGTGTGTTTGTGTTTTGTGTGTGTGTGAGTGCGTGACTTGAGTGTGTGAGTGAGTGTGTGCTGTGTGTGTATGTATGTATGTGACTATGTGTGTGTGTGTGTATGTATGTATTTGTGTGTGTGTATATGTAGTAATTATGTGTGTGTGTGAGATATGTGTGTGTGTGTGAGAG
Organism: Eucidaris tribuloides; assembly: GCA_001188425.1. Taxonomy (NCBI): domain Eukaryota; kingdom Metazoa; phylum Echinodermata; class Echinoidea; order Cidaroida; family Cidaridae; genus Eucidaris; species Eucidaris tribuloides. The sequence continues at coordinate 20,133 of JZLH01S0308061.1, forward strand.
AAGAGTGTGGTGTGTATGTATTTGTGTGTGAGTGTGTGTGTGTATGTTGTGTGTGTGTTGAGTGTGTGTGTGTGTGTGAGTGTGTGTGTGTGTGTAAGAGAAAAGGTGTGTGTGTATGTATGTATTTGTGTGTGTGTGTGTGTGTGTGTGTGTGTGTGTGTGTGTGTGTGTGTGTGTGTGTGTGTGGTGTGTGATGAGGTGGTGGGGTGGGAATGTGGGAGAAGAAGTGATTGGCTCTTTCTTGTTAATTCCAAAGTTATTTCGTGAGAAGGAAATAACAAAGGGAATCAGCAGTTTGGAAATAGGAGTAATTTTCTTTGGGGCAATCAAGCAGACCTAATGGGTTTTTGGGGGCCAATGATTGATTATTAAGATTAAATTCCAAAGAACATTAAATACATGCTGACGGTAAAATCTATATTTCTCAAACGTAAAATTAATAATTTCACTCAAATGGAAGATGTCACTTTGCAATCTGAATCATTCAGAGCTGCGATCCTGTTTTTCCATAAGGGGGGGCGATCGCCCCCCCCATGAAAATATTGGGGGGGGGGGGGCATAACAATATCGATTTGCCCCCCCCCCCCAATAATTATGACAACTGAAAAAAAATCATAATATCATTGGAAATATATGTTTTGAAAACATTGAAAGCACTATAAAAACCATATAAAACACCGGCACAAAAATACGTTAAACATACAAAATTGTCAAATTTTTGCGGTGCGCTTTGCGCGCAAATTTGCTTTACGATTTGGCAGCGCGAGAAGCGCGCCGAAAATTGTGGGCATTTTTCACTTTGCCCCCCCCATCCGAAACCCGAGTGGGATCGACGCCCCTGGAACATTCATGCAACTGACAAAGAAGACACTCCCCTCTCCCCCCCCCCAAAAAAAAAAAAAGAAAAGAAAAAATGAATAAAAGCACATAAACAGTTCGTAGTCTGCTACTCGCAAAAACCTCAAATCCTTCCCTACAGTGGGGGAGGGGCTTCTTAAGCCCACCATTATCACTCGTCTGCCAGCTAACGACCGCCTCTGACGACTCAAATATGCAGTATCAAATCGCCTCTGCTGGTTATAAGAAAGTCGAAATATTCGTTCTATAACCCGCACGGTCAAAACTTTGTTTTGTTAGCCTATGGAATACGAGTAGACTGACCACAATCGAATGATCGTACAAAAGTACATACGGCTACGCGTGTTTTTTTTTCTTAGTATTCCGCACAGCAATTTTGGGATCGCAATGGAAACATTTGATGTAGCAGTTCACAACAGTGGGGAAACTCTATGGACAAAATCTTCTGTGAACCACACTGTGGGGTATGCCTACGTCGAAAACGCTACCAATTGCGTCAAACCAGGCCGCCTGAAGCGGGTGAATATCAACATTAAAAAATACGAAAAGGACGCGGGTTAAGCACTATAAGAATTTGGAGCTCGTCTCTTTGTAAAATATATGTGAAAAAACTATTCGAGTTCTTCGTGTATCGCAACCTTGGCCCATTCTTATGCAATGGTGTAAAGTGGAACTAGTTTGGTATATCAAAGATGGGGGGGGCCATTCCAAAGCAAACAGGGCTTATACATAAATGGGCTGAATCGAGACCAAAACATCTTGTAAACAGGTGGTGTAAATTGTTCAACACTGATGAAACACGGCAACATATAAGAAGAAAACAGCCCGCGCAAAAACTCCGTTCAGTCATGTCGAAGGCCTAAGAACTAAACTCAGTGACTAAGGGAGGCGCGAGGATTGCTATGCGTCCTACATGAGTAATTTGCTGAGTTGGGTAGAGCGTCCGCCTCACAACCGGGAGGTCGGGATTCAAGCCCGACCGCGTAGACAAAAAGACGTTAACAGATGGAGTTGCTGCTACCCTGTTTGGCGTTCAAAACGAAAATTTTTAGGGATAGAGCATTACGTCGATCTGGCGCTGCTCAGTGGCTGCCGGCCCACGATCAATTGGCAAGAATGAATTTTCGGAATTTTCGGAAGATTCTATTTGTATTGTCTGTCTATTTCAAAATAAAATATGGATTATTATGTACTATTATTATGAGGCTTTACCAAATTGCTCGGAACTTGTTCAGCACGAAAGGGATATTAAAAGTTATTTGCCAATTATCCCGGCTAAAGCTCGCATTTCTGCCGATTTGTGCACTTTTGATAAAAAACAACATACTTTCACAATGTTTAGTAGTCATGTCAAAAGAATTAAATTTAAAAGGGGGAGGCAAGTCCAATTAACGCCCCTGGGGCCCACAAAAGGTTCAATGAAAACTACGGCTTTTTCTAAAAACTACTTTTTTGGTTGAACAATTTGAAGATAAATTTTCAATGAAACCTCGTTTTAACTGTGACTATGATCGCAATCAAAAAGAATTAAATTTCTCATTCAAGATGAAACCACATTTAATCGAATATAAGGCAATTTTTATGGCAATTGGGGTCCAAGAACATAATTTTTTGAATACAATTTTTGTAAACTTTTTTTCCAGGACACACGCAATATTTTAGCCACTTAATTTCATAAAATCTTAGACTTGGAAGAACTTCAAAATTTCCAACAAAAACAACAACAACAACCTGCCTTTGAATATTGATCTAAATATTGTGTGAAAAATACAAAATTATAACATTTTTTAAAACAGAAGTTATAATTCTTCAAAGTCGCTAGTATCAGCCACAATCAGTAGTATCGGCCACGAACGACAACGAATTTTGTACGCACAAGTTCACGCAGGCAGTTTACTATGTAAGTCTGCAAGGCACAAGATTTATTTTGGCACTACATTTCACAGCGCCTTGAGCCAAGACTAATCTGTGGACTAGGTCACGTTGCCGAGAAGCTATAACACAGGGTCTATGGAAGTAACTAGTCTGCAGCACAGGCTTGTTCAGACCCGTAATATTGCGTAGCACGCGGACCAAGGTTTGAGCCTTCAAATCTATGTTAGCTGAGTGGCAACAAGCGATATAGTTTGGGTTTGCCGTGTTGCAGTGTCCATTTGTGCAATATCTCTGCGTCGATTTCTGAATAGATGTGATTTGTCGCATGGCAACATGGTATATCAAAATTCTTCCTTTGACATTAAGTCAATGTTTTCCGTCGTTCTTAGATATGAAAAATGATTTAGACTTTATGAATGGTCATTTGAAAATGTAAACATACAAATGATAGATGTATAATTGTAGAGGCCTATAGCTGGTAATTGGTGTAG
>JZLH01S0308090.1:46721-57210 GCA_001188425.1 Eucidaris tribuloides
ACGAACGACGGACGACGGACAAAAAGCGATCGCAATAGCTCACTTGAGCCTTTGGATCAGGTGAGCTAAAAATGTGGACTATGCGAAAAAAAACAATTCTAAAAAAAAGCAGAAATCCACAGTAACCAATTTTCCTTCACAAACAGGTGATGATGGTAGTCACTGTACTCTTAGCAACAACAGGTAAAGACTACTGAACTCCAAACAAATATGAAACCTATCGCAATGGTGTTTTTGGTTTGTTTTGTTTTTTGACAAAAAGTATGACATAGGAAGTAAGGATTTTTCGGGGAAAAAAATTGGAAAAGTAGAATCTTCACAAAAAAGTAGGAAAAAGTAGTTGAAGGCCTGTTAATGTTCGTTGGTGTTCACGTCTGCACAAATTTATTCAAGCAATGCTTTCAAATGCAATTGTTTAATTTAGACAATTATTTTATGCACAAAGATAATATCATTTTCTAATAGCTATAGTCTGCCACAAACATCTGATGCAGTTTACAGATTCCAATTTGAAAACTACATCCATATAAGCAAAAATGTAGATCATTTTACCATATGCTCACTTTTTTTCAGTTTGCAAAATCTACACCTTTCTTGGCACAATTGTCTCACATTCTAATTTAAAACCATCGCAGACTAGAACATCAATGATACGGTGCTCATCCGGCATCCGGCAAAGAAATTCACACAAAAGGAGAAGTAGCATTTCTTTTCTATTTCGAATATATTTCACATAGATTAGCACAAATAATTTTTTTTGACAAAAATCTAAAAATTCTGTGTAGAAGTTCTGTGTAGAAGTTCATGTACCTCATGTAGCTCTACGAGGGGGGGGGGGGAGGGGGCAATTAGTATAATTGTGTGATACCTATGTGCCGCAGTTGAGACCCCCATTTTCAGCCCTAAATTTCAGTTCCAGAGCATCACAATTTCAGAAGCCACAAAAAAAATTGTTTTTTCAGTTCCAGAGACCCCCAAATTTGCCGTTTCACTACTGATTTTTTGCTCGGCGGACCAGAGCATTGCACTATTAGTCCAGCACATCAACAGTGCGCCGGAAATTTGCCGCGGCGCAGTTCTGAAGCATAGCATTTTGAGGTCTTCTAAGATCTTAGCTCCACTTCCGGAGACTCCCATTTTTCGCTCAAGCGAGTTCCAGAGCCCCCGATTTTCGACTTCGGTGCGGCACATACATATCACATCGTAAGTCCGAGTCGCCCCCCAACCCCCCCTCCCCCCGGGGAACTGAAACCCCCCCCCCCCCCAAAAAAAAAAATAATAAAATCAAAATTGGTCTACAAAGGAAAAGAAGCATTTTGTATGATTTTCCAAAAATGTGTATATATTAGCATATTAAGTGAGTTTCACAATTCTGTGAAGTTTTGAATCCCCACCTAATGCTATCATATAAAGCAAACGGAATTGAATTCGGATAAGAAATGACAAAGCAGAAGCATTTTGAAATTGTGGACGGATGACAGACGCCACGTCATGGCAATTATAAGCTCATCTGGCCCATTCTATTGCTCAAAGATTAACCATTTCTTCCCGCAGATTGAATAATTCTTATTCAAACATTTACTTGCTAAAGTCGACAGAAAGAACTGATGCCTGCTTGCGAGCCCTGACTTTGTGGCACAGGGACATGAAAAACATATCTGGAAAATTGCCCCACAACAATTAACACCCAGACAATTCCCTCTCCCTCCCCCCCCCCCTTGATTACCCTCCATAGCACACCTATTCCCTGTACAACTACCACCTGTATAACTACCTACCTACGGAAATTATCTCCATAGGCCTACTACCCCCTCCACCCAACACACACACAGTAACTGTCCTAGGGGACTTGTTGCCCAGTAGTTGAGGGGGTTAAGTTGTCATAGGAGGTAGTTGTCTAAGAACCATGCAGCTCAAATAATACTGGCAGTCTGGGGAATCAGCACACAACAAACACAAAATTCATGAACCTCAAATGACGCCAAAAGGGTCAAAGGTCAAGTACCTGTATGAGATGGTAGACCATGAAGGTGCCAATCCCGGCATTCCTCCACTCAGGATGAACGAACAGGAAGGAGATGTAAGCCTCGTTGTACTTGACGTCAGGGACCATGAAGCCGAACCCCACGACCACCTTACGATACAGGACCACCACACTGAAGTCAGGGTACTGGAGACACTCTGACACTGGGGGCAATGAAGACATTGTGAGACATTGTGAAAACTCAATTTACAATATGGTAGAACTTTGATGTCAGGGCTGTATAATGATGTTAATGGATTTAATAATCAGCCCAGAATACAAAATTTTTGAATTATGCTGTAACTTTGGGCATTTCAGAAAGCAAATGACCTAACTCCTTCTGAAGAGGCCTGTAGATTCATACCTAAATAACAAGTAGAATGAATTTGAAATTTTTAAGAAAGATTACAATTTGTGTCAATGGAAATTTGACCTGCTGAGACATATATTAAAGGAAATTACAAGATTGAAAGCAGTTTGCAATATGGGTTACAAGGATTCTAAAATCAACTACACTTTTCGAGCTTTCTGCTGGGAGATTTGGTGGTCAAGAATTTTTTTTTTACTTTTAGTCACACACTTACGATAACAAATAGTTATGACATGCAAATTTGTGAATACGCATTATGTGGATTCAATTTCTACCATAGTCATACTTTTATTCAATGAAAAATAATGTAATAGGTGTTACTAATCATTCACATTTATTTTGCTTCAAGAACAGAATGATTTCATTACAAAACTTTTTTTTTATCATAAGTTCCTGGACTAATAGCATAAGGGTGGCATGTCATATTTATACTTCCAAATTTCCAGTGAAAATAATTGTTGGAAAAATAGGTGAAATGATGTAATCTTATGAATGCATATTATCAATATCAGATTATTACAGGTATTCACATGGGGTTAGTTTTACGATCAGACAAGGAACCTGAATCTGTTATCAGACAAATGTCTCTAGTAAAATATGAAAAGTCCTTTTAGCATTATTATACCATCAATTTTACTAAAGGAAAAAAACTCTGGTTACATAACAAAAGTTTTTCTCTGGTCAAAGTTTTATGCAACAGGCACAAGGTTTGGATATTACAATTAGAATGGTTGAGCTCAAATGAATATTACCATGATTTTAATATCTACTTACAGTCAATACCAGGCCAAAAGAACTCCCGACACAGGGCATTGATGGATGGGATATGTTGAGGTCTGACGTAGCAGTAGTCAATAGGAGCCAGGGGGAGGGGTCTGTGGGAGGGGTCCACTCTCTGTCGATGGTCCATGATCTCCTGAAGGAGGCAGAGTTTGAGAGGTCTTGACTCAGTGTCACGCCGGATGAAAGGCTTCAGGACCCTAGGGATGGGAAGAAAGTTTGTTTTATTTTATTTAAACATGGAATAAAAGACCCTTGATCAGCCAGAAAGGCTTTTTTCAGAGAGGTGTGTATACAATGTGGATTTGTCTAGTTAGACATAATTACAAACTTTTATGGTTTACTACAAATATTAAGAGTATAATATCACATCGTAATGACCAGCTGACATTCTTATATAACAAACCTACATGAAATTTAGTTTATGTAGCTGAAATTTTTTGTTCACTTTTATGATATATCAAACTGAACTAAAGCATTTCATCTAGTACTATTTAAATCCTAATGCAATGGTTTATATATTTTTTTTGGTGGGGGGATAGTATAGTTTCAAAATATGTGTGTTTTGTTGTATGCAATCCTCCACACTACAAGAGAAGTATCAGCAAATTCAATCAAACTGTGGATACAGCATTTAAGATGATCTTGCAATAATACTGTAAAAATTGATCATTTTGCAGTGCCAAAAAATTCTTTAACATTTCATGTGCCACTTTTTCACATTACCAGAAGCATTGACGAAATTGGAAATGCATGAATTTTGTCTTACTAGGATAAGCACTGAAATCAATTGTACTAACAGTTCTTTCTACAGTAAAAACCACCCAGTATTTCACAGGTTTCCTCGGTTAAAAAACAGTATGCTAGTCTTCTAACATACACATTCAAGCCCCAACAAGCCTGTAAATCATACCACCCAACGTTACCTGGCTGTGTACGGACTAACAACGCTCTCCATCATTGCCGTCTCATCACAACCAATCAGACGAGCACGGAATGAGGACTGTGATCGCTGCACTGGTGGGGCAGTATAATGAGACATCTGTCATAAAGAATATAGAGAGGTAAAATGTCGTAGGTCAAAGGTCAAGATTACATGCAATAAATTAATCATCTTGTTTAAATGAGGTGACAAAACTGAGTTGAGGATTAATATGCAAAAGTGTTCAGAGATTTAGTTCTGAAAAACGACCTAATGAGCTAAATGAAATAACACTACTACTTGAAGGTTAGTGACATGATTGGAAACACTTGAAAATGCCTCAAGAACCAAATGAGTTGATAAATACACCAGCTGGAGTAGACCTCCCAGCTGGAAGGATTTGACTCTAATTTGTTTACATGAGGAGAATCAAGCATGAACATACTTGTATTCTAATTTTATCGTGCCCCGATAGATACAGAAGCCATAGAGAGCTACACAATAGGTTTTCCTACTAGTAGGGATACTGACATTAGTTACTTGAGAATGAGTCAATGTTTGACTACAAGATTTTCTCAGCAGAATCCTTGTATACTTTACTTGATTCTAGAATAGTTTCAGCCCAAGTTCAGGACTACCCCCAATCATGTCATTTATCTTTAAGAGGCATCAAATTCTACAACAAAAGGCTGTTGTAAAAAAATACTTTTAACTACAGGATACTAAATAATATGTACATTTTAGAAATGTATTAGGGTACCAATTAGATTTGTATCACAATAAATTATTGTTTTCATGATAAACATTACCTAAATGATAGAATAGAATAATGACCTACTTTTATGACCATGTACATGGTTATTACTCTTCACACAATGTTTTGTTCTGCCAAATGGGTGGAAAAGAGATTCCTTGCCTTTAAGTTAACCCATCAAGGACAAGGTACGACATATTTCAGGACAGGGTCTATGGAGAATGCGTAATATATCAAAATCCCATCATCTTCCACAGGTTAAGGATAAAGACTGCAATTTTCTGTTTTACAAATGTCAAATTTCATTTTACTCCGTTTTACAAAATGTCAATTTCCGTTTTTCTCCGCATTGTAATTTTGCAATTTTCCGACTTGAATTTTTTGTTGGAAAAAAAAATCGCAAATAACGTCAAGCTTGCTAGGCCCATGGGGGTTTTGATTCGGGTTTGGGACACACACATGTTTTCTTTGGCTTTATTAGGCATCTTTTTGGTAAATTAGTTTAGTTTTAGTCAATGAATATTTATTTTTTACTTTGGGGGAATTTTTAGGCATGATTATTTCATTTTTGTTCAAAATGCTGTTTTCCGCATTACACCTCAAATTCCACGATTTCTGCAGAAAATCCGGAAAGAGGAAAACTTCGGTCTTTGGTTAAGGGTTTGTTTGCAGGAATGTTGTGTTGTCGCATATATGTGACACTGGCACTTCAGGCCCATGGTCACACATATATTTCTCAGGGTTAAGCATTACAATTACCAACCAAGAACAACATAAAATACACAGCACAGACAACTCACTTGAAATCTGTCCAGGATTCTGTAGTCCCCTTCCTCTTGGCTTGACGACACGTACTGTGTCCCCACCCCTAAGTGATTGACCCCACCCCGGTGGGGGCTCTGGGTGAAGACAGACTGGGCCAGCTTGGACGGTGTCATATTACATCGTCGTTGCAGCATCAGCTGTAGGGAGGCATCAAGGTCAAACAGTGCTTGACCTCTAGCTCTCTTCTCCTGTCAAGAAAATCGGTAAAATATTAGTAGTTTCTGATTTCTTTTTCTTTTATTTGGAAAAGAGAAAAGTATTTGATAGATAACAATCAAAGTAAGCTTGGTGATCATGCTGTGGTTTGGTGATCAGCAAGTATAACTACTGTAACTACTGAAAAAAATTCTCCCCTGGACTTTTAAGTGCAGTACATTCAAAGTTAATATTGATTTAAAGAATTGAATTTCACATTGTTTATTGGGGCAACGGGGGGAGGGGGGGGGGCACTGCCAAAGACAAATATTCCATTCAGTACATGTATTAAAAATGTACATAATGTATACACTATTGAAATGAATGTACTCAATGATACATTTTTCTTCGGCATGTCGAAAGTCCTCCTAATCTTCACTTATTGAGAGATGATTTAGAATCATATAGACACAAAGTTTCGTTCACATAATTCTTGTGTTCATATCATAAACATTTTCTTTCAACATCCCCCACTGCCAATCACTTACGTTATTGCCATCAGCAGTAGTGAAGACACTTCTTGACATACTGGAATGTAGGGCAAGGCCATTTATCATGATTTTCCAAAGTTCCATCAGTGGTATTTTACAAATCCCGATGATGATTATTTAAATATTACTAAACCCGTAAATTAGATTTGTTATCCTTATACCATTTGCGCATTTTTGAGAAAATTAATTAATCATGACGATTATTTATAATGTTGTGACCAAGTATGTTTTGTCAGTGTACAAACTATCACAGACTTTCACCATGTGCAAAAATAAATTGCGTGGTGGGAATATTACGCTGTCACATCATCGTTCACAATCTTGGGAGTGCTTGACAACCTATGTAGTCACAATGCTTTGGTGAATCCGCAGATGTTTGAATACTGAAGAGGAACTTCAGTGAGGCACAACCATTCTATAAATAACGGAGGACTGCATAAATGGCTGTTAAATTCAATGAAAAAAATACCTTCATCAGTGCATTCTCATGAATATAATGTAGAGCCACAGGCCTTAATAAATATTAATAACATAGCTGTAAAGATTGATCTAGTAACTAATGTTCGTGTGTGTGAAATCACTATTGATGGTGATTCCTTCCTCTACGAATGGGACTGAGAACTTGCCTCACTAATTAGTCGATTATCTCATCAATGCGCAAATAAAACTTGGAGAACAAATGTGTTTTCTCGTCAGCAACTTCATCTTAATCAAATTGTAATGATATTTTTCAATTCCAATCCGGAGACTATGGAACTTTTTTCTAGAGCATTATTTGGTCATTGCCCTTCAGTCCATATTACTTAATTACAATAAACCAGAACAGTAAGCACAAGTGTGAAACACATCATTCACACATAGGGGAAGGGGATGTTGCCAGACGTTGCTATGACAAATAGTGCAAAAAATTGAAGATCAAAACAGCACGGTCATGAAGTTGAAAAAGAGAGCCACTGACAAGAGTTATTTTTCTATTTTTTTACATCACGTTTTATGGAGGATTGTCATTTGGTCTACATGAGTTTGGTCTGTATCACATTTTTTTTGTAATTGTACAATAACATTTTGAGTTTTATGATTAGGATTAAAGTTTAAAATTAGGATTAAGTTAGGGTTAATTTTAGCATTAATAATTTGAACTTGGGTTTAATGTGAGTTTTAGAAAATGGTTGATTTTGGTTTGTTGTCTTAGACGCAATGAGAAGTAGCCCAACCAAGATCAAGCTCCAATAAACTCCTTCCAAGGCAAAAATTGAGGATGGGGGATATTCGCCGTCATATTTGTGAAACAGCAGATTGTCCATACCTGCCTGATCAGAAGTTTTCGTCGGAGTCTGCGGGCCACTGGATCAGCATCGACTGCCTCGGTGCACGACTCAAGGAACTTCAATAACCGCTTCTCCTCATAGACACTCATAGGTAAATACCTAGAGGACATTGGGTGTGGTCAGAGACGAGTGTAGAAGGAAGATGGAGATGAAGGGATGAAGAAGATAGAATATGATAACACATTTAACTTTATTAAATGAAAGGGATTATTCAGAGAGGTGAAATGCGATGTAATGAATTGATTCATTTGTCTCTCTCTCGGATAGCTGTAGACGACGGGTTCGAATCCTGGTTCATTTTTTCTGACATGTTTGTTAAAACTTATAGATCTGCAGTTGCGATCTAAATACAGAGAGAGACAAATGAATCAATTTATTACATCGCATTTCACCTCTCTGAATAATCCTGGTTCATTTTTTCTGACATGTTTGTTAAAACTTATAGATCTGCAGTTGCGATCTAAATACAGAGAGAGACAAATAAATCAATTTATTACATCACATTTAACTTTATTCAGAATAAACTTGTGACTTGAAATAAACTTGAAATTTGCCACCTAATACAATATAGACCTTGATTTTTTTTTTCATCATTGGATCAATAGATCCCACTCCATTGCCTTATCTCAAAATGCATCACAAGAAATTGACTAATCACTGGTGTAATTATATGGTACTGTATATTGTGAATTCACAAAATCATCATTTGACACAGTAGCTCATATCATTAAAAATTGAAGTTCTATAAATCTGTCCATCATGATAAGTTGACTACAAACTTATCTACAGTTAAGGCAGAGAGAACTACACATTTGCATCATTCAAGACAGAAATTACCCCAAAATTCATTAACGTCCATTCAACCACCCAGTGTCACGTTGTTCCTAACCTCATATGAATTTAGTTACAATAAACAACTCGGACTCACTTTGGTTTATATTCATCACTCTCATCTTCTAGCTCATCCTTCTGCCCTGCTTGACCTTTGACCTTGGGTCGTCGTATCCTAGACTCCTTGGATGTCCCACCCCTCCTGGAGGCGTCACCTCCTACCGTCAAGGAAGAGTTAGCACACGAGGACGGCTCGTTGTAATTCTCCATCTCTGTGTCATGTGACGAATCATCGCTGATCTGTCGACCGATAATAATGGGAGGGGGCGGAGTCGACATGGTGGATAGCCCCTTGCTGCTAGAGGGCAGCATTTCTTCCTCGTCTCCAGCCATCAGCATGCTAGGAAGGGTGACTGCAGCAAAGTTTAAAATGGAAACAATTAGTTCACAGCGAGCACTTTTGTGTCAGCAGACCCAGTGAAGCTGTGGCTGTGTGGCACTACTTCCAGTAAATTTCATGCTTGTAAAGGTCAGATAGGAAAATGTTCACTTTGCCTGTTGAATGTAAGCAACATACTGAAACCACAATCAAGATAGAGAAACAAGATTTTTAATGGCTACTATTGCCACACATGACCCACACCCACAATCAATTTCCATGACATTCTATAACTTTGGGAGATTTTTTTTTCTCAGTGTTCATGACTTTCTGCTGTCCATTCCATTAACATTTTTAATCCTCCTGATTTCTTGGAATCTGAGACATCTTTATGATACTAATATGTTTGTGGTTTTTTTCTTCCATTTTTTGTTTGTTTGTTTCTCTCCCCTTTTGTTATTGTTGTAATACATGCAAACACATACAGATCAGCCATTTATAAGGGTCAAGTCCTTCTGGCTGTTTCCTACATCAGCAGTAATTTCTTTGCTGTAGTCTTTACTTTAATTGTAATTTTTAACTAGATACAGTGAAACCTGTCTGGAGAAATGAAAACTGTGGCTACTACAGACAGGTTTTTAAGCACATAGATTTCAGGGGAATCGCTACAGTTGCCAATATAGACAGGTTACACTGTCCTTGTTTATTTTGTATTTTTTTTATTGCTTGAAATAAAGAGGAGAGGTCTGGTAGCCTCCTTCTGTTCCGTTCACTGACAATTTGAGGGACATGCCCAGTCAGTATCTAACTCACAGGAGCTCTAGCGTTTGACCATGTGACCATGATTGACATGCGACCATGGTAGACATGTGATCATGATTGACATGCAACCATGGTTGACATGTGACCATGATTGACATGCGACCATGGTAGACATGTGATCATGATTGACATGCGACCATGGTTGACGTGTGATCATGATTGACATGCGACCATGGTTGACATGTGATCATGATTGACATGTGACCATGATTGGAGTCTACTGTTACCTTCAGGGGTCAGGTCACTCTCATTCAGTAGGTTTGACATGAAGGAGTCAGAGCTGTTGTCACCTCCCAGAAGACTGAGGACCGACGGGGAGTCAGGGACCGCTGTCGGCTGGCCAAGATTCTGATAACAACAAAACCAAAATCGAAATCAGTCCTCTTCACTTATGATGTAACATACCACATATCATCATTAAAGTGGAATGAAACCCAGACACATTCCTTCATTCAGAGATCACAGAACAATACAAGAAGGAAATTAGTGAAAGTTTGAACAAATTTGGTTGAACGGTTCAAGAGTTATGTTTGTTCAAAGTTCATTTGATCCTGGTTATGGAGGATTGTTAAATTGGCAACTCTACCAGCTTTTTAGATGAAAGTGTGGAGAACTCATTATTCTCACTTTTTATCAAATATCTGATTTGCTCTTGCTTGTTGTGCAAATATGTCCTGGCAAAAACGATTCTACACGTTTTTCTGAAAGAATTTAGATACTTTCTCAACTGACACTTCAGAAAACTGCAAATTATTGAAAATTTGTGTAC
>JZLH01S0308090.1:57260-79561 GCA_001188425.1 Eucidaris tribuloides
TCTGTACTCTATGAATTCAGTACGATGTCTGGGTTTCATTCCCCTTTAACCCTTTTGGGACAACAGGCTTGTACTGAAGCCCAGTACATCTCACACCCAGAGATGATTTTTCTTCATTTATTGAGGTTATAATGTATACTTCATGGTACAGAGTCATTTGTAAGCAATGTAATCTTAGTTTTAGTGAAAAGATTAGATCATTTTCTGGGGTTCTGTGGCAGCCAGTCATCTCTGAATGTGTCATGTGCTGGGCTTCTGTACAAGCCCATCATCCTCAAGGGGTTAAAGAGGAAAAAAACTTTTGGTGAATGGTGAAACATGAAATTTTCTCCTTTTGTATTTTTTAGATAGACCTGTGTGATCTATAAATGCCCTGAAAATCATACACTCTGAAATGCTTCCATTTTTAACTCTCAACATGCCAGGGGATTTAAATCTTTCTGAACTTTATGTGTAGTATTTGGTGCAGATCATGGACTTTGGCATGTTAAGAGTTCAGAAATTATTGAAAAATAGGAAAGCCCAGGCGCCCGATACTTTTTTTCACCATAGGATATGTATGTAGTGATAACTGCTCCCTAATAATAAACCAAAAAAAAAAATATGCCATTACAAACAATTTATAGTAGGTTCTATTTCATTTCTGATGTCTGTCATAACAATACAATACATTTTGAAGGATTGATGAAGAAATTTTGCGATCAACCAAACTTATATGTGGGCTTCAAAACTTCCACAAACAAGACATCGATTTCCACAGCATTGTTTTTGCTTTTCCTTATTTCATTTCATTTCATTTCTTCATTCACTATTTATCTATTTTTCTTTATTTACCCATATATTTTCTATTTAATCATTTCAAGTTCACTGAAATTAGAGTAGGGGATTTCTTGTTTGTTTGTTTTTTATTAAATCAGAATTTTAATACATTAAAAATATTTGTTTAACATTTTTTGTACCTAAAACAAGCGAGAAAATGTGTTGACTTGACAGAATATGAATCAATCACTTATTCCAAAAACTGAAACTTCCCATTTTTTAATTTGCCAAACAAGAAATGGAAAATTAAATAAAATCTTGATTCTTTTTGAAGATTTTTGTCACAAGACTAGTCATTTATAGACCTTTTTGTGATTTAAATCTTGACTGGAATCATCTTCTCTTAATACATCTGGACATAAAAAAAAGTAATTCATTCATCTTGGAATAAAAGATGTTGACTGGTTTGTTGGGAGATCATTTGGTACATGTCCTATTGCATATGTGACACCAGCCTTATAAGTCAAAGCTTAAAGATGTGTTGTGTTTACATATACTGTAAATGTGGAATATTTTGCGGTGTGGAAATTTTTGCATATTTCATGCACACCGATGATAGCATGAAATTAAAACACATAAATTTTTTTTGTAAAGTCTTATCATTTGCTTGCTGCATTTTTAACTTTTCTCTTTGGTATTTGTACATTGAGTACATGTACATGCATGGCTGGCTGGAGAGTCAGCATTGTGCCGCTTCTGCTTGCTTGCTCTGTATTTCGGCTCTCTGCGAAATTAAAAACACACAAAATATCAGCAATCTCTGCAAGTGCGAAGAATTAATCGTGCGAAAATGTCCACTTCTACAGTATATAATTAGCTACATTATTAAACGTATCAATAATAAAGAAAAAGATATGAATTCTACAATACCTCACTGCCTGTGAAGCTATCTAAGCTGCTGTCATCATTATCCATGGCTTCTTTCCGGAGTTTCTTTCGATTCTCTTCTTCTGTCACCTGTTTAGCACGACGGATCTCTTTAGCTTCCTTAGAACAGAGAGAAAACAAACATCCTTGTATCAAACGTTGACTCTACAGATGTTGCAAACATTAACTCTACTGCATTATCAGAAAGATATACATAACAATTAATTTCCTTTCAATTTTACAAATTGTGATTATTCATTAGAAGCACTACTTTTTCCTGATAACATAAACTACTCCCTGCATACTTAGATCGATCGATAGAAATATTTTTACACAGGTGAACAGATAGATAGATGTCTACAATCCTATCCTCACCTGTGTTCTAGACCTCTTCTCCTTCAGTTCAATGGCCGATTCAACCGAGGTGCCTCTTTTCCGATTGCGCAATCCCTCTACCTTAATGGTGGGCTCAAAGGCAGCTCGTGCCTTCCTCATTGCATACTGCTTGCCTGTTATGGACACACAATACAATGACAGTTTTAATACTTTTAATAACAACAACAGACAAGAGCATATCACCAAAGTGACTCCCTGTGCACTTGGACACCTGGGCCCCATTTCATAAAAGTTAACATCATGTTAACTTGCCATTCTAATGTCAACTACCATGGCAACCGTGCTTCACAGCCAATCAAAGCCTTGGATTTTTACAAAAAAATCCAGTAGAATGGCAAGTTGATAGGATGTCAACTTTTATGCAACAGGGCCCTGGTGTGACAATGATGTTGAATGGGTGATTCTGCAATGTTTCAGATCTGATCAGCTCTAAGAACTTTTGAAATATAAATGTAAGATCAACACAAGATTTTTTATATTTTGGGGGGCATTCCCGAATGCCATGGCTACAAACCAATTACTTTCACATTAAACCATTACCTTTTACTGCTGCCTCAGTCTTGAGGGCCGGTGGTTTATTCTCAAGCAGTGTCCACCATCCTGTCTCATTGAACTCGGAAGCCCCTGATTTGAAGAGCTGTTTGTTGCCGACGGATAATACACCTGCCACTGTACCATGCCAGGTATTGGTCTTGATCTTACTGCAGGGAAATCAGATACATATAAAAATAAGTCTCTTGCACAGGTGAAGGGAAGGGGGTAAGGCCCAAAATTGTCCATTTTACAAATGTGAAATTCTGTTTTTCTTCGTTTTACAAATGTTAAATTCCGTTTTTCTCCACGTTGTAATTTTGCAATTTTCCGACATGATTTTTTTTTTTAAATCATAAATAACTTCAAGCATACTAGGCCCATGGGGATTTTGATTTGGGTTTGGGGACATATTTACAGGTAAAGCATGATTTCTTTGGCTTTATTAGGCATCTTTTTGGTAAATTAGTTTAGTTTTATTAACCCGTTGGAGACTAAGTATGAGTTAACTCGTGTTGGGGTCTATGGAAAATGCCTGTTATAGTAAAATCAAATCGTCTCCAATGGGTTAATATATATTTATTAATTTCATTTGGGGGGGGGACTTTTTAGGCATGAGTGACTTGTCATTTTTGTTCAGAATGCTGTTTTTCTGCAGAAAATCCGCAACACAAAACTTTGGAGCTTAGGGTAAGTCAAGTGCAAGAGGGCCATGCAGGTCTGCGTGGCCCCCAACAGATTACACAATTCTGCATTGCAGTGGCAATACTTGAGTGAGTGTGAGCATGTTACATAAATCATGCAGTGCCAACATATTTACTCTGAGCAAAATGAAAAATGATCAAGTCAGAAAAAACTGGATTATTTAGCTTCTAATTCACTTACTCAACATTTACAATCAAGATGTTGTATATCGTTAGAAAGATACTTTCCTCTAAAATTCATATACACAAGGTAGTTGTAGTTCATAATAATTACCAAAAAGTAACATATTTTCCACTTGAAAACAGGGCACTATTACTTTACAGCCATCATGCACCCAGCTACAAAAAAACTCAGTTTCTGGTTAACAAGTCTGGATTTAAACCCAGCATCTGACATGTTAAACATAACATACCTGATTCCAGAATAATTTACACACAAATTTAGGACCTGATCAAATCCTTTATTTCCCTGTAAGAGTAACGTGCCATGACAAACTTACTGATGACCAAAGATGAGGTTCCAGTGAATGGAGATGAATTCACAGATGTCTTCCTTCCATCGGAAGAAGCCCCTCCTACCACTCCTCCTCAGTCCCAGGTTGTACAAGGCCAACATCACCACCTGTTGCCTAGAGACGGGATGAGGAATCAAGATGAAAGTGCATTATTAAAACATTGGTACAAGGTGTAAAACACATGAATAATTAATATGGGAAAAATTGGGGGGAAACTGGAAAAGTATGAACCCTGGAATCCGTTTATTCTGGTAACTAGTTTTAACCTGTTAAAAACCAAGTATGAGATATCTCGGGCTGGGGTCTATGGAGAATGCATGTTATACTGAAATTAAATCGTCTTTAATGGGTTCAAGACACTATTTAACATTATGACAGCCCTCATAAACAAATTGTCTGACCTCTATGATCATGTTTGAACGGACAAATTATCACCCAAGAACACAAAAATTTACAGTTATGCTGTCACTAGCAAAATATGTACAGATAAATATTGCCACATGAATTAATGTCATGTGGACAAAAATTCTATTCCATGGCAGTCTATGGGGAAAACTTGAATGGTTGCTCATTGATTTTGAATTTTTCTAAGTACTTAACGATTGTATTTTCATGGCTTTAAGATCTTACCAGAGACACTAGTAGCATGGAGGACTGTGGAGGTGAGGGGTTTTTTTTAATTGGAAATAGCCTTAAATGATGCCTTTAAGTGAAACACTTCTATGGTAAGACATACCATGTGAGTCTCAATCTTTCTACAGTCTCTTCTTCAGGTGAATTGCAGTTTGCACAGGTGAGCTTGAAGAAAATGTCCCCCTCTAGAGTTGTTGGATTGCCAGTCTTCAAGCAACCTGATAAAGAAGCAATTAATTGTGTTAACGTTTTTACCTGGCTTCAAACATGTTGGAACATAAATTTTAATATTTTTACAAGTACAGGGCAAATTTGTAAATGCAGATATTTACAAACACTGTTCATTTCTTACTCTTCACTTGAATATGAATGTGAGACTTATGTGGAGCCAAAAAAAATAACTAATTGAAAGTTAGTAATTGAATAATTTACATAAAATGGCATTAAAATATTATCTACTGATGAATAAACAATTGCAAAAATAGCAAAAGAATAGTAGCCTAATTCAACTCAAATACACTTATTTAATACAGTTTAACAGTACACATACAATTACTTCTTTTTCTCATGCTTTCTTCCGTTTTATTTTTTTTTTTTAGCGGGGTGGGGGGGGGGTGTTAAGCAAATCCCAACATGCTACAATTAACAGTAGGGCCTAATGGTGCAATTTAAATTGGGTGCACCTGTAGCTTAACTACAATTACCTAAATACAAGTCAACAGAAAATAAATTCACAGTCAGCTCATTCAGAACTAGACCATTTCTGAAAGTCTTACCAAAATGGAATTGTTTCTTGCATTTCTCACAAGACAGCATCCTGTCCTCGCTTGGTTTATCACAGTAACATTGTGGGATGTCAGGTTCTTCTGCATCTTCCATGACCGATGACATCAGACTGGCGTCATCGTCGACCTCTGGCAGCTGTGACATGGTAGAGTCGTCACCAGTTGCATCAGCTCCGGTCTCCTCAATTGTCATGTCGTCACGAGAAATTTTTGTGATCTCGGGAGATTTGGCATCCATTGAAACCACATCGATTTCATCATTTTCAGTCTGTTTTAGAAAGAGCAGTGAAAGTAAAAATAGTTTTTAGGCCCTATCTATGGCAGGGCTCCACACTTAGTTTTTTTCCTACTTGCCCTTTGGGCAAGTGAAATTATCACTTTCAGATTTTTGCTTGCCCTAATGACAAATTTACTTGCCCGAAAATAAACAATAATCAAAAACATTAAAAATGATTTCTCCTAATTTTAACCAATAAGGCATTTTTTTAAAGTAATGAACGTTTGCTATTTTGATTCTGGGGGTTGGTATAGGTGTGATTTATGAATTTAAAAAGTCATAAAATTAAGTACAATGAACAAAATAATAATGAAATTTAGTACAAGTTAGCTGAACACAAAATTTTAGACACATTTTGTTTGTTTTTGGTACGATTTTTAGACATGTTTTGCTCATTTCATGATCAAAATTTAACAATTCAAGTTTTTACTTGCCCAACGTGAAATTTTACTTGCCCCGGGCAAGTGAGCAAGTGCTAGTGTCGAGCCCTGTCTATGGATTACATATTGTTGTGGCTACAATGCAACAAGTAGCAAAGAAGAAATTGTACATTAAATAACATATTGATTTAAGGATGTAGCAGCATTGTGCAATAATGACTGCACAAATTATTAACAATTGTTAACGATAATTAATAAAGAGGGACCTTTCCGACTACTCCCCCCCCCCCTCCTCCTCCTGGGCTGTCAAATTTTGGGCACAAAAATACTTACAGCGAACGAGCTTGTCTTGAACCAATTTCAAAACTTTATTTCCAGAAGACCAGATTGGTAAAAAGGTAAGTAGATACTTTATTAATCTCCGTGTATTACTTTATCAATGTGAATAGAAAGAAAGATATTACCACGAAAATGCTTCAGCAGTCGAATCGGGTAGTTTACTCAATTTCACTTTTTTTTCTCAATTCGTGTTATGAATCACGTATGATTTAATACTGCAGATTGCTCCAAACATTCAAGCTAAATGAATAAAATGAAAAGGTTAGTCTCACTCTGCAACCATACCCCCTAGAGCTGGAATGGTGACGCAGACCAGGTCACACATGGGGACAACTCTATACTTTTGACTTGTACAAGTACAAAGTAATGAGTGGTTGTTTTCATGCAGTCGTGGCACAAAATTGAGCTCTGAAATTCACCTTTCTAAACAAAATTATACTGAAATATTGCTCCAAATGGATATTTTACCAATCGCTTCAATGTCATTTTTTAATTTTACTAAATTTCTGCCTAGTGTCCTGAACAAAATTTTGTCCAGTTTTGGCGGGACTGGATCATTCAATCCACACAGAGCAAACTTTGTCTTTTTTCCAGTAGAGGGCGTATGTGGTCCGTATAGCTCTGCTTATGACCACATGCATAGTGGACTGGGTGTGCGTCCATTGGCATTGACATTGTATCAGTATCAGGGGCGTCCGATTCACAATCACTGGACAACTAAATTACTATGGAACAGGGTCATTAGCTGCTAGGCAGCGATATTTAGCGTTTGGTGTGCGAATCTCGGAAACTCTAAGTTAGGATCATTAGCTCGTTAAGTCGAGCCTCTAAATGTTATGGTCGTCCCGTGAAGCGTCTCTAACTGATTGTTCTCTGCCACGGTTTTGACTGACATATACGCAGAATGCGATGGGCATTAGCAGGCTTTTATGGAAAGCTGTCTTGATATGCACCTGTCGCCGGCGAGCATGTCGAATCACACCAATTAGAACAATATGGAAGTCATGAACACAATATCAGCACACACGTGTTATGGTGGTCCGTACATTTTGCAAGTTTAAGAGAATACACAGATTAGCTGGTTAAATTACTTGCAGAACACTAATCAACAACTGCCTTTCAAACCTTCTGGTGAACAGGATTATTTTCTAAAAATTGTCACTTAACAGTACAGGAGAGAGTAGTTGAAAACAACAGAACACTCGTTTTGGAATATCGCTTAACCCAAATCCCATACTGAGCTAATAGTACTAAACAGAAAATCAAGTACGTGGGACTAATGTAATTGTTGCCATACACACGTGCGCAGCAACGGAGCTTACTCCGCGGCGTACTCAACTGCCAATTCCTCAGCTTTTTATTGCTTATGAAGTGAATTAGGTCCCACATATTATTAATGGCAATCAGAAATGGATAATTTACTCTCAACCTTGCGATGAAACCAAGTTGAAATGTTGAAAATTTTGATGAAAGATTTTTCAGATCAAACCGTGTTACTGTGGTGTTCTCTTTAATGATATTCCAAGATCACCGTATCTCTTTCGTTCAAGACATTTGTAACATGTTTCTACATAAAACCGTAATACACATAAATTTGTACCAATATAAAGCAATGTTTCAATTTGTAGACTAACAGTTTATAAATTGATTAGATGTTATTATGTCTATTAATCAGTGTCATAAAACACATGTTTAATATGTAAATCAGAGTAATTATGATTTGGATGAAGCTAAGAACTATAGAAATGGGGTTCCATGCTAATTTTCATTGGCGGGGGTATTCGTTAATTATGTTATTATTTCAATAATTTCAGTTCTTTTTGAATTAGTTTAATCATTACAAATAGAATAGGGTAAATTGAAGAAGTACATTTGGCCCAAATATTCACATAGCAGTATTTATAATTCTATAACTCCCGAGAAGGAGATTAAGGCGTTTAAATTACCGACGACCTATTATATCAGTAATTTGGTGACTTTTGGCAATGTTATTTTCGATTACATCGATTCAACTTAGAGCTAGAGTTAGAGTTGGAGTCGGTTTCATGGGAGGGTCGTCCTAAGTTCAATCACAACTCTAACCCGTTAGGATGGTCTAGATGAGTGCGGTTTCGTGATTGCCCCCAGGGCCCGATCTCATAAAAGTTGCAATCAATTGCAAATCCAAAAATCGATTGTAAGTCTCAAAATACTTGGTTCTGATTGGTTGAAATCAATTTGCGCTCGATTTTTGAGAGTTGCAATCAATTGCAAAGTTTTATGAGACAGGGCCCAGAACTGACACGCCAACACACAACTTTAACTTCACAAACACCGACTTAATCATTGTCCCACATATTTACTTTTGTGTTGGATAAACGAGTCATTTATTAGTGATGCCGTATTATTGTGGATTGTTTGCAAATTAAGAATACAATTACCTGGTCTACTTGATCAGTATTTGACATTGCTTTCTGTGTTGATTTCCACACCAAAGACTTTCAGCCGAAAGTAGTTAGTCAAGAATTTTTCGCCGATAAATTTATTGAGTAGTGCTAGTGCACTGCAATCCATGCCTCGAGTACTAAAATGCGTATTGTCGTAGAGGACGCTCACAAATCGCTCCATAGAGATATGATACTTAAGAATATCTACTATGAATCGCTCTTTTCAGAAGAATTCCTGTGTGGATAGGCAGGGATTGTGGTTATTTTCAATTTTCCGAAAAATTACTTTTTGTTCGCTTGGTTGATTACGTATCTTCACTAATGTGTATGATGACTATGTTGTTATATTATAATCATTTATACCGGGCATTTATAGAACAAATTGAATTCAATTATCTATATAACATTTGATTGATACTTTTTAGTGTAAAAAAAAATATCTATAATGTTGAGTTGTAATTTATATGTTATCTTATTCCAAGTGAATGAGAAGATTTGTATTATTTTGCATATGGAGTCAGAATTAATATTACTGAAAAACACAAAAAAAAAGGTCCTGCAAAGCGAGTTTCGCTGTGGCACGTAGGCTAGGTTCAATTCACATGAAACTTCTTGCGTCTGGGTCAATTTCTCGTGAATTCATTTCTTCCCTATTTGGAAACATAACCACAATATGATCCTATCGGAGAATCCGGTAAGTTTGTGAATGAGGCGCCTCCTGTACTCTTTACGTCTTGCATGTCCTTACTAAAATGTGTGCTGTACAGTGCACCTAACACAACCATTGCGAAGTTTCCTGTTTTTGTTCGTTTTTTTTTTTTCTTCTTTCTTTTTTTTTCGGCGTAGGGGGGGGGGGTCGGGATGTGTTACTAGCTTTTTGGTGCGTCAGTGACATATGAGAAAAAAAACTCAATGAATGCACGTCCAAACAAATCTCCACTTCACTAAAAAAAATCAATCAGAGGAACTTGGCTGCTGATAGTGGTCGAGCTGGTGGTGGTGAGAAGAAGAACTCGGATGATGATGATGATGATGATGGTGATGATGATGATGATGATGATGATGATGATGATGATGATGATGATGATGATGATGATGATGGTGGTGGTGACGACAAAGACCCCAACGACAATAATGATGGTAAACCCTGAAAGTTAACCAAGATACATCACTCATCAAAAATTAGTTCATAATTCGTGAAACAAAATCTCTACTCCGAATGAATAGGCCTCATCAATTTATGTAGATGTATAGGCCTATACACCTAAACCACTTGTTTGAAAGACACCAAATCAGCACAAAATATAATTCTAAAAAAAAAAAATTGTTTTTTTTTTTTTGAGAAAGACAACGGACCGAATGTCACGTAAAACCAAATTCCGATATCCGGTCCTACCCGCGTCTAAGGAAATGTGTTGTGTTTCGTTACAGATTTTAACAAGGTTTAGAAATCGTGATGACTCATAATTATAATTACCTTCAAAATTCCAAATTAAGTCTTTATTTTTAAGAGCCTATGGCTCCTGCCCCCGGGTCACGTAAACCCAAGTTTAGTTTGGGTAAATTGTAAAAAATGAAAGTATTTTGCTGGTGTATTTTAGATAATGCCTGAAAATCACACGCTTTGAAACGCTTTAAATATATTTTGAGAAGTGGTGATGAAAGAAGTGCAGTAAGTTTCCGTCTCAGACAGATTCGTCGATTGGGGGGGGGGGTCAAATATAGGAGTGCAGACATATCGTTTTGCCCCCCTCCCATAATTTTGACAAAGAAGAATTCAACGAGAATGCAAGAATGGGTTTAAAAAACATTATACTTAACATAAAATACTACTAAACATACACAAATTTCAATTTGCGCAAAATTTTACATATGAGTAAATTTTGCGCGTGGAGATCGCTGAAAATGTTGTCTTTTTATGCGTCCGCAACGAAGTATCTGGAGGCCTTATGTTTTCGGGTTGTCCGTCCGTCTGTCCGTCCGTCCTTTCGTTACCGGTTCCCTTTACCATGATAACTCAAGACCGGCTGATCGGATTTTGATGTTATATGACCAAGTATGTACCATGAGGCAACAATGAACTGATTAGATTTGGGTTGAAAGGTCAAGGTCAAAGGGCCTAAAACATGTCTGATTTTGGCTCGTTACCACGGCTGATCCGATTTTGATGTTACTTGGGTGAAGTATGTATTACAAGGCTTAATAAAGTGATCCGATTTCAGGGTCAAACGGTCAAGGTCAATGGTCACGAGGCCCCACACTTGGTGTCTTTACCATGATAACATGAGAACGGCTTATCGGATATTGATGTAAATTGGGTGAAGCATGGACCTACCCGGGTGAAGTACTAGTATGTATTATGGGGCACTGATGAACTGATCAGATTTGGGAGTTCAAAGGTCAAAGGTCACAAGACCCCCATATATGTCCAATTAGGCTCGTTATCCGTGGTGAAAGATATATCACTGTATACACCAGTTGGAGTTCATCTCTTGGCTGAAAGGATTTGATTGGGTCAATTAAGGACGTGTATGTTTTGTGAGTTTATGATGAACTGATTAGATTTTGGAGTTGAAAGTTTCAAGGTCACAGGACCTTGTATATCATTTCAGTTCACTACTATTGTAACTTAAAGACTTTAAATCAGATTATGCATGAATGATGCATTTCAATTTTGGAATTGGACGGGGGTGGGGAGGCATATCCCTTGCGCATCGTGATGGACTGGTGTGATTATAGGGCAAGGATGTTGACAGACAGGGGTGGCAGGGGGCAGAAGGGGTGGCCGACTGGCCGTCCGTAACATTTTCAAAATGCAGAAAATCGTGGGATTTTTGCAGCGGAGTTCATGAAATTTAGATCAGTTTGTCATTTTCGCCCTTACTAGTTTTCGCCCTATAAAATTTTACCATAGCGACGCCCCCATTAATTAGCTTTTTTGTACTCATTTATCTAATTTATAGATAGTCATTGGGGTTTTGTTCCGTCATCCATCTTCAGTGGTGAATAATTTGATATGACACGATGCCAGCAGATCCTTCTAATATTTCACATGATCAATCTATTTTTATTATAAGTAGTTCGTATAATTTCAGCAGTGAGTCCTCGCTAGCAATGGTGGATGATTGGATCTGATTCTCGATCCTATAGCAGGGGCAAACTCATTCCGAGATGATAATATTTCCTATAATGTTGAATGTTTATGTGGAAAAAAAAATCTGAGCTATACATAATTGTCTTCGCTATATAGGTCTAAAAATGAAGCCCCGAAAAAAAAACGCACTTCAAAATAATCATTCATTGTTTAAAAGGACGGGGTAAACTATAAGTGATCGGTTTATACCATTCCCCATAACGAGTCCACCTGATGTTTTATTTATCTATAACACGCCATGTGGCAGCATTACTTTCTAAGTCAAAGGTGTTTGTTTATTTTAGCTTGATACCGAGACATCAAAGTTTGATTTATCTTTAAAAACAACATCCACAATGTTAATAAATTTCTTTAAATCTCAGTTTTAACCTTTTAAACATTTGTATTCTTTCTTTCTTTCTTTCTCTCTCCCCCCTCTCTCTTCCTTTCGTTCTTTCTATGTTTTCTTTGCTATAGATATTATAAACTGCCACGAGCGGCAATTTACCGCGGCCAAGTACCCCTTCCAAAATAATCGTGCTTGGAGACGAAGGCCAGGAATTTACTAACGAAAAGCTGTCGGAAATAACGGTCCAATATTACGTTCATATGTCCAAGGGGTGACCCGACATTTGCTCCGGCGACAATTGCTCCGACGATTATTTCATGCACTAACCCTGACCTAAACCCTAACCTTAACCCTTACCCTATTCCGAGCTAGAAAGTCAATTGCAACCCTAACCCTAACTCTTTGTATTCTGAAATATTGTCACCGGAGCAATTGTCGCCGGAGCAAATGTCATGGAACCTCATATATGTCCAAGGATTTTATTTCCTCGGAGTAGTGAGGTTAATATTTCCAGGGTTGATCACACCGTATAGCTTCTTATACATTGATACTAAATCAGGACTTAAATTAATCCAAGGCCACCATGCCCTGTTGACTGGTCTCAATGCATTCTTATTGGTCTTCGAAATTTTGGTGCTCCTTGAGGTTTGATGTTCCCCATTTGAAATGTGCCCTATAGGAAAGTGGCAACTTTTAATATTTGTAGGGCCTACAAATATTGAAATTAAACAGTGGCAGTACGGGGGGGGGGGGTAGGGAGTTTACCCCCCCCTTCGGGCTGCCAAGTTAATTTTTTATGGTCTTAATTTTCCAATGTTAGGTGCGCTTTGCGCGCAAAAGAGTAAATTGTAATTTTGCGCGCAGAGAGCAACGAAAATTTTTGACATTTTTTTCACTTTCCTGCCCGCTTCGCGCGCAAGATTGTATTGCAACTTGGTGCGCATGCAGAGCGCTTCGAAAGTTGTTGCCCCCTCCCCCAGCAAAATGTTAGTCCGCCTGCTAAATTAAGGAACACGATTTAAAGGAAGAATGGTTGATGTATTTGAAATGTTGTTCATCCAATCCCGTGAAAATGACATTGTCCTTTGGTACATTATTGCAGGGGCGGAGCCAGGGTAAAATCATCACGGGGAGGGTGAAAATTAATGGGGGGCGAAAATGTCAAAAAGGCCCAACTTTATGAAATACCAGATAATTTTTAGGGTTTTTTTTATTTCATGGGGCGACCGCCCCCTCTGCCCCTTCTCCTCCTACATTGCTTGTTAATTGGCGGTGATCAAGTAAACAATGCGATAAAAATCAAAATTTAACAACCTGTGTCCAATTTTATATTTTGTTTATTTTTTATATGTTTCAATTAGGCCTATACTACGATTATGGTTCACTGTGATTTCAAAAAATTGAAAGATTTGCACATTTTTACAGAGATTGTTTCTTGAAAATTTGGCAAGTATTTTGGTGCTTATGATTCGGTTCTTATACAACCAACTGAACGTGATATTTACTATATACATGTGAAATATGGTATGACCAATTTGGATGGAACATTCCCTCCAATTCTGAGAGTAACACCACCAATATACCACCACCATTAAATAGTCGTTGATGTAAACATATCTTGGAATCTAATAAGTGTATTGATTTTACTATCATATATATTGCGTTGTTGATTTCTTTGTTTACCAGATTTTAACGTGCATAGGTTAAAACTCATAATCTGGATGTAGGCATATAGTTCCTACATTAACACTTTGGGTGCTGGGTTGTTTTGGACTTATGTTTATAACCTTTCAAAAATATACGCTTTTCTACAAAAATCCAAATGCTGTCAATACACAAAATTTTAACTCATTTTGTTGGTTCAATGTGTCTTCATCTTACGATGAATATCATTGGTAGGAACTTCAGTGACGTTTTTCATTCAAATTGAAAAGTATGGAACTGATTGTCTCCTCGGCGCATAATGTGGGCCGATAGCACCCAAAGTGTTAAGCATACTTTGTAATTGTATTAGTATATCAGGTTTTACTTCATAAAATTGAATTATTCTTTTATTAAACACATTCATCCACCCACTCAGTCATGCATACAAAAACAATTACCATCCACAGTCCACACCCAGTCATCGATCCCATACTATGAAGCAAACATTCACCCTGATGCAGATACACCAACTCACATTTACACAGCCATGTACAACAAAACCCATGCGCGGCGCATCCTATTTTACACAGTTTACAAGAGACTATATTTTTTTATTGAATGAGTTGTATCAAATTTCTGTACAAAATGTCGTAATTTGTAGTATTTTAAAGTATAATGTATAACGTATAACAATATTTCCATTAAAAAAAAATGTGACCTGCGTGATTCCCCATGCTACTAGTGTCTTTGATAAGGTCTTATAATGAAGCCCTGAAAAAAAAATGCAGTTTAAAACCATCATGCTTTTAAAAAGTGAAGTTCATTGAGTTACCATTCCCGTTTTTCTCCATAGACTGCTGTGTAGCAGAATTTTCTATCAGCTGAGAATAATTAATGTGCCGATTTTTATCTGTACATATTTTACAAGTGACATCAAGTTGGTTTAAAGGCAGAACAATGAGAGAAAGATATTAATGAAAGTTTGGCGAAAATCCACCAAAGAATAACAGAGTTATGAGGTTTCAAAGTTTTAAAATTGTGACGTCACATGCAAGCAGCTCCCAATATGTCATGTGATATAAATTTCATAAAAGTGCCGTTTTCTCAGAAATTTGAACATGATTTTATCTGCGCATTCAATATATTATCAGAAACATTATTTCATACATGTTTCTATGAAAAAAACCCAAGTTCAATTATCATGAACCATTAAAAAATGGCAATTTATGGAATTTATTTGACTTATTGGGAGCTGCATGCTCGCATGTGACGCCACAAATTTAAAACTTTGAGAGCTCATAACTCTGTTATTCTTTGGTGGATTTTCGCCAAACTCTCATTGTTTTGCTTTTATTAAAACCAACTTGATGTCAGGGTGAACCTTGCCTTAAAGTTTTGTGTTCTGGGGTGTTTATAATCCAAACACTGTCAGATATGTCAGAGAGCAAAGTTTGACAATTTTTTGAATTGGGCTTCCACAGTGTTATATAGTGTCTATAAAATATTTTACTTGTGTATTAATTTTTTTGTTAATTTGTTTTTTAAAGGGCCCTGATGAAAACCAGGTTTAACTGATGAGGCTACCCTTTTTAAATATGTGCAAATAAAACCACCACCCACAAGAAATAAACTTATTGTAACAATGGTCACTAGCTGAAAATAAAGTGAGATATTATTGTTCTTATTATGTCATTGCTCTATTCTCTACCCTGCGTCCCCCTCCTGTTCCTACATTAGTTTTCTTCTTCTTTTTTTTCCTCCCCATATTTCCTTATCATTATCCATTCTACAGGTACAAAAGTTCACTACAATAGGAAAGGGGGCAAGGGGTGTGTCTTCTACGACCATGGTTTTACAAAGTGGAGCGATCTCTTTGGTTTACTTCTTGTTTGCAAAAACATCCCTGCCGCATCCCTGAGCCATGTAGCTGAGATGCTCTGTCCAGATCTCTCTGTATAACTAGGATGGAAGATTCCATTTGGTAGGAGGGGGATAGCAGCAACAGCTTTGTTTTCTGGGTTGTCATTTGATCAGCCAGTATATTTCCCATTGATGCAATATTTTCAATTTACAAGGAATAATCATTTGAACATTATTTAGGATAAATCCGTGAGGTTGTTGTTGAATTTTACTGTTGATCGGGCGACAAAATAATATTCAGCTGGCAAACAACTTGCCCGAAAGTTGGCTTCGTTGCGTTCAATGACCCCTGCAAGAAAATGTGCGCGCGCACGTACGTGTCAAATTTTGCTGTTTACAAACAACTGCAGCTCAGCTATGCGCTAGCCGTTGTTGTCCGAATTGCGTATGGAAAAATACGTGCAGATGAGTTGAGAGAGGACTTGGGGAGAGAGGTAGGTGAGGGAAGGACCAAAAAGGCATCAGATTTGACGGCCTATCTTGGCCCCAACTCAGCCTGGTCTGGTGCCAAGAAGACACGGAGACGTCCTCACATACCTCAAGAGTCATGTTAAGTTAATTAGACGAGTCATTTTCTCCGTACCGCCAGTTAAATCCCGCTCATGAACAACGACAAATCTTCATTCAGGACCAAACGACAACACAACACCGAATTAAAGACCCACGGTCGACGACACGACAATCGATAATTTTTGTTCAATCAACGTATCTGTCACAATAATTTTGGTTTCGTCTGCATTCCAGTCCAACCAACGACAATCTCCAATGACAAACTCAACATTTATTTAGGTGAGTATTAATTTTGCTCCAAGAAGAATTATTCAATAAAACGAATGAAATCATTTGATTTTTTGGCTTCACTTTTTGTATTTGAAACTTGAGACGAGTGTGTCTGTTGATCATGTGATGGCCCGGTTTGACATCTGACACTGTGTGCGGTTTGTGGTTAGTTGACTGTTCATTCTTAGATTTGGACAAAATTGTCATAAAAATTGACTTCTCAACACGATAAGCGAATTTTATAAAAAGCAGTTTAAGATGGTTAGGATTGCAATCCATACTCCCATTCATACAATACTCAAACGTAGTTTAGTACTTAACAAATGGTGGTGGAAAGTCTGAGATCCATACGTCAATGAATTTTGTTGGTTTATGAAAAAACTAATAACGACATGTTACCAAATTTGTTCTTTCGTGAGTTTCAATGTCGCAAAAAGCGAATCGCGGTTACTGTGCACCGTAGCAAGACAAGCGAGCGCTCCTGATTGTCCAAGTCGTCTATCCCTGCGCGACCTTAAGACTAACGGCTGATCGCTACCATTTTGCGAACGGCAACTGCAACGTTTGACGCGCGTATTTTTTAAATTGCTCCTGAGCCAAATGGAAAAAGCCACTAATTAACTCGTGCCAGGATTTAACCAGAAACTCAATATTTACCAACCAAGTCTTCTATGAGAGTGTTATTAATCTTCATTAGGATAGATTTCCAGCGATTGATTCATATATGATGTTTTTTGACGCGTGCAAATCAATGAACACAATCTTTAAGTTGGATGTTGCTTGCATAACATCACATGTGTCTGTGTAGATTCTATGTGGAATTTGTGGTGTTTTGAATTTGTGACTGTCAGTCAGTTGGTTTTATTTTGGGTCAAGGAAAGGTCAATGATTATCTCTAGAGATAACTGGTGGTGTGATGTTTCTTATCTCAAGTCAAGATATCAATGGTTAGATTATTATGTGTGTTTGCATGGAGGTAGAAGAGACCTCCATGGTGTTTGTGTGTCTTGCATGCAAGTGTGTCTTTTGAGTTGTGTGTGTGCACATGCATGTGTTTGTGTCTGTCAGGTCTGTGACTATGCGTGTTCATTCCACTCTAGCGCCAGTGTGTTTAAGCAGGGCTGGCAATTTTAATTTAAGGTAACATATTGAACTTGAAATCAATAAAATTTGATCAATTCATGATTGAAAAGATATAATCTTGCTTTTTTCCCCCTCCATTTTTTACATGACCACTTTTATGTTGTTTTTTTATTGAAGGGACAATCCCAAGCTCATAGCAGATTGCTTTGAAAAGAACAACAGTGAAATTTTAAGGATAAATGGGCAAATGTTAAGGAACTTGTTAGAGCATAAAGGCATTGTATAACATTGTTTCCAGTTAAAAAAAATCTGAGCCACATGATTCCCCATGCTACCAGTGTCTTTGTTAAGGTCTAAAAATGAAGCCCTGAAAAAAATTGTATTTCAAAATGATCATTTAGTGCATATCTTGCCAGTGGCAGCATAAATTTCCAAACTTTTGTATTCTAGGGTGTTTGTGTGTCCATTCAAACACCACTATGTAGCTCAGATAACAACGTTTGACAATTTTTTTTAAATTTGAAGCTCCACAATGTTAGCCTGTGTCTTTAATTTTGGAAAATTCTCTTACAAATTGGCAGAACTGAATTGCTCAACCCGTTTGTTTTGTACAAAAATTGTTTTCATTATCTTGGAAGAAATTAGTCCATGTACATGTATGCTCATCCTTAAAATACCAAATATTTACATGATATCCCATGTGAAGTAAGTGTGACCAAGAACAAACATTTAAAAATTACTATTCGGTGATATTTTGAGTACGAAACAAAATAGACGGTAATTCACAATGAATGTCACAGCATTGCTAATTGCATTTGCAGGCTGAATATTGTAATTTATGTTATGATCTTTTTCACCAGAAAAGTATTCCTGAACGTTTTGTTTAAGCAGCTTGGTACATGTATGAGCCTGGAATTCCCTTTAAATTTTTGCCCTGGAAAAGGCAAAAGAGCCCCTGTAAATTGCCATAGTGTTAAAGTTGATATTCATAGGAAATTAAATTCAACAAATTTAGTTTACTTTATAATTTAATGAGTTGTCTAAACATTTTATGCAGCTAACATGCCATGAATGTGTGTCAGCTTCGGGTTTTATGAAAATAAAATTGCGATAAATTGACCCTCTCCCATCCCCGAAACCGGCTACAGGAAAGGACCTTTTTGTGTGACGTCACACCCGGGTATACGCTACACGCAGCTCACGCGACGGACTGCGATAACGCATACAGTTCATAAAGTGTGTGTCAGCTCCATACTCTCAAAACGGCAATTGTTAATGTCTGACATGCATTTGTCCTCTTCCGTGGTAAAACATATCCTGATGTCATTATTGGCACGGAAATGGGGATAATCTCCGAAAAATTCGTGTTTAACTCACCCGTGTGTGCGAGAGCTGTAGGCCCCTATTCATGGAAATAGCTTGAAAACAAACCCCGACAAACCCTGAACTTAGAAATTGTGTTCGAGAACTAAACTAACGTACTTAAATTGTAAACATGTTCCGAGGTAGACAATTTCCTTCTGACATAAAAGAGTCAAGTCAAACGCGCGTGTTATTAGATCTAACTACTTTTGTTTGGCTTTGTTTTGAACTTGCACCGCTAGGTAATGTAAATCCGCCCAGCTTTTGATTTGATAAACCAGGCCCGCGCTGTCCGCCAACTCAGTGTGCGAGCTCATCTGCCAGGTCAAGCAGCTAACTCCAGCTGCCCTAAAGAAGCCTATACCGCCCCCAACTGCATGTTACTCGCGCCATTGGAATCGTAACCCCCAGCAGTAAACTCGCCAACGGACTCATTATTCCAGCTCGTCTGAAAATGATACGAGTTACGGCAGGCTGAGTGGTCTGATTTTTCTTATTAGTATTATTCTAATGATTAATTAATATCAACTGCATTCTTTCCATGGTGGAAAGAGTAAAGTCTCCGTCCTGATAATGTCAAAAGTGCAAATCGCTGGCCGACTCGGAACACTGACCTCCAAGAATAGGCATATAAATAGCAGCCGTATGTAACACCTTGAGGTCGCTCCTACCCCTTTACGTAGCGTTTTCCGTCAAACAATGAATTTTCGTAGAACGTATGTAACAATTATAGTTGGAAATAATGAGACGTAAATGCCAACGATGAGTATTAGGCCTATCTTTTATTTTTCTAAGGGAGAATAACACACAAGTTCAGGGTTGTCTTTCCAGCCAATACGCAAGAGTGCTACGTACCGAAGTTGCCCGCAGCAAAGTCAGAACACCGTCTCTTACGTCAAGGCTAAGGGCTTTTCGGACAGCAAACAGCCAAATTATGGTTCCCGAAGTTGGGGTGATAGTTTTTCACCTATCAATTTTCGCTTTTATGGAAGGGTTTATATGCTGATGGAACATTCAAGTCATTGTACAGCTTTAAGCTCTCTGTAGATATGTATATGTCATATTTATGGTTTCTTTAAATGTCTGCCACTTTAAATACAACAAGAGTGCTGAATTTACTGAAAACAGAGAGAAAAAGCCCCCCCCCGACCAAAAAAAAAAGAAAACAAAGAAAAAAAGAAAAAGAAAAAAAAATAATTGTTTTCCTGCATGATTTCAGAAGGTGATAGCACTCGATATGAAATTTAGGAAGGTAGTGTAGATGGACAGTATACCTGCTGACTGCAATTCAGTCAGGTTGGTCTAGTGTAACACATTGAATGACCATACATGTATGTTACAACACAAAGCGTACTAAGTTGATTACAATGTATTTGATATTTGGAGTAGAAGTAGCCAGTACATATAAGTTACTCATTGCAAAACAGATTCAGATCAAAAAGTTGAAACAATGTGCATGAACATGTGAGATACAATGCACTCATACAGACAGTCATCGGTACATGGTGGTAACATATTTCTTTGAAGTTTATTGCGCAGCTGTGATGTAGTGAAATAAAATCTTTACCTTCAACAACAAACACTTGATCCTGCAAGGATCTTCCCATGTTTATTGTAATGACATTAATTTGAAAAGCTAATTCCCTCAAAACAGGATGCGCTGGCACACAGACCGTAATCCTGGGAATCTAGTATTCAAAATTCCATATCAAGCACCAATATTTTAAGCGGAAATACTTAAATTCCATAGGCAGTTAGATCTGACCTCATCACACGTCATGTCCTGTCACATAGATGTTGACGTGCTGACAACTCATGTAGTTTCTCAGGCACCCCATGGTTCAGTGACCCATGAGGAGAACATAATTTGCTCTATAAACTAAGAGACTCAACAAAGCAGTTGATTACTTGCTTAAGACTAGGGTAAGTTTGACCAGCCAGATGTAAGTACCATTCCCACAATCCAAATACTGACTTGCATCTTGTTTTCAAATTGATATCAACATCGTCTCATATCAAACTCTGTATTTCTAGGATTATTATACAAAATTAATAATGTACAATGTAAGTTATCAGAGCTTCCCCTTCTGTCTTTATCTTTATAACTCTGAAATGCAGAAACATACAACTGAATAAGTTTCTTTATATTACCTACAATTTTCTTTCCGAGGTCAAAGTGATTGTACAGGAAAGGAAACCATACACCTGTTTGTATTCAATCCTAATCAAACCTTGTGTGTGATCCTGTGTCAAGATACTTAAGTGAAGATCATTAGCCAGGTTTTTCAAAAAGCCTATTCCAATGAGTGAGATGAAGAAACAGAAATGTAGGCTATGTATCATCTTGAAAGTCAAGTCGTATGCGCTCTCTGGTACCTCAGCGTCTCGTTTGTCACATGCAACGCCTTAAAGAATGTTGACAGTGACACACTTGTCAAGGGGCGCACAACCTCTTTCTTTGCAGTAAAAAAATTTCCAAACAATACATCAGTTAATTCATCCGATGAAAGATCTCGCATCGAATCACTTCACCTCTGTGCGTTCATTTCCTCCAAGTTTTATCAATTTCCCTATGCTGTACACAAAATATTTTGTTCTTAATGTCTGGTCCCACTCTCCATCCTTAAAAACAATACAATATTCTTACATTCCGGGGTCATGTTGAATCAGTACTCGCCCAAAGTGACAATTGTACGTGTTTAGTGCAACATGGGAAGAACAAAAAAATAAAATTTTTTTCCAAAACAGTAAAAAATAAGAGTTTCCCGTAAATGTATCATTATTCACTTGATTTAATATTGTTAAAGTTTTTTATCTTTTTCATTTTTTGTTTTTTCGTTGATGTTAACAATACAGTAGTCCCTCACCACCCTCAATCCCCGCTCTATGAAAACAGAAATGTAAATGGTGGAAAACTTGCAGAGGATTGCCTTTTACTCCACATGCATGGGGAGAAAAAAGGTTTGACCTTCATTTAATTAGTTAACACTTTCATCATCTTGTCTGTCACCTGATATACTTGGCCCCAAAAAGCTCCCATGTGTTCGGCTGTTTGAAAAGTTCAATGTTAATTTAGTTTTCCAGGGTAACCTGGAGGGGTATCGACCGTATTTCCATCCGTCTTGCATGTATGTAGAAACCACAACGACTTTCACCAGATGTTTCGTATTCTCAGCCTGACTCAAATGTGAACTATTTGCTCCACTGCTACACATGACCTGTTGTTTACTTTTTTAGTGTAGCTGGCAAATGGGAGGAGCGCCTCATGTTCAGTCAACACGTAGTCCACTGATATCTTATAATTTCTGCTATGATATGTTGATATGGCTGTAATATTGCTTATAGGCACACAGCATCT
>JZLH01S0308167.1:32517-45299 GCA_001188425.1 Eucidaris tribuloides
GAGATAATTCAGCTCATGCGTGACTGTTCTGCGTCATTTTGTAATATGTCAATCTCCTCTGTTTATCGTGCTTTACGTCCAGTTCATTCCAATATCGTAGATATGTCCACGAACATGGCTTCTCGATCTATGAATCCTTATTTTTTTAATACACTCATGCCTGGCTCATCCAGGCGCCATTCTGTCATTTTCTCTCTAATCGTCAGAGTTTGAGCTCGTCTTCATCATCTCGTCCAGATTTACATTCCGTAGGTATGCTCAAGGTTATTTCATCTTGATCACTGAAGCTCTTCTTCTTGCGAATAACATCAACTCATACATACCATCAAAGTGCCCTTTTAATAGGCCATAGCTAGTCGCTTTTGCAGACTTTAATTGGCTATTTTCGTCTCCATGGCATTATTGCAACAGCATCATTCTACACGATTGCATCTTCTGTGTTCTTCTTGCTTCCCCAGAATGCCGATTGACCAACAATTATTTTTGTGGCCTCTCTTTAGGCCAGCTTCCCAGTCCCTTTCAGTTGAAAATTTTTGTAGGATGTCCACCCGTACTTGTACTCTCTAATTTTTATGTCTACGAAGTCACCATGTATGACATCAAGGCGCCATTTCCATGTTCTCTCATGATTACGTCTTTCTCACTGTCCATCTTAAGTTCAAATTCACTAAATCTACTGTATGTCGTGGTCATTTCATCTTGATCACTAAAGTGTTAGTTGGTGAATCATACCATCAAGACTCACCCATGCCATTTTTGCATGGCAATATTATTTGTGGCCAGATCTTGAGGTTGCAGTATTTACTACGGTATTATGCCTTCCATTGAAATCTAAGTACCGTGTGATTACAAATCAATAACTCCAAAGTCCGAAAGGCCAATATGTCTCTCTTCAGACTTTCACTTGTGCAAGTCACAGGTAATAGTAAGTCCTTCTTCAACCTTAACGTTTGCACCCTTTTTGCAATTGTTGTTCATGTATAAGGAATAATAGAGACTACTAAAACGTAGGGTGGTAAGGCATTATATTGAAGTAGGAATCTTTAAAATACTTAAAATTTTATTAATGGTTTGCAGCACAATATACGCTTCCATCGCGATGTAGCCTGTAGTGAAAGTTTGACAATGGAATCTTTAACTCTACCGAAAAGTAAACGCGGAAAAAGAAAAAAAAACACCAGAGGGGAGTTTTATTTAATGAATATTCGGATAACGTGATTACCAATAACTTTGGACACGTTATTGGCGGAATAATTGTTGTATTTACATACAAATATTCTGCTTTCACCAGGAAAACAAATCGCAATGTGTCAATATCCTTTTTGGTTTGCATTTTCTTATTCTTAGCCGTAGATAGAATTTTGTTTGAATTTTTTCCAAACAAAAGAATAGAATTAAAAATCGAGATCGAATGCTCGTGAAATAATTAAAAATATGCACAATATTATGACATAAATGGGTAACCATGAATTAGGATGACCAACACACATTAAAGAACAACACAACACACATACATCGACGATGAAGTGAAAGGAAAATAAAGTTGACGAAATAACGAACCTTGTTCATCACAGGTATTGCATCTAAAATTTATTATAACGTATTTGAAAATTTCTGAATTCTAGTAAGGAAGTAATAGTGTATTGTATTAACATATGCTATTACTAATAGTACTGTCAGTATGAGGGTCTGTAATGGTAGGCAGTTAGTTTAGAATTGTATTAAGAATTAGTTCAATTATGACCAAAGTACACAACAATAGTGAAGGAACACAATGATTAAAAATCTTAAAAGTATAGTATACTATCCATGAAAAGTGAGACAAAAATCGGGCAGCCAAAGTTACATATGGGTAAAAATGATGAAAGCTCGCCCGTGATGAGACACATGAAACAAATATTTAGTTAATTGCATGACGCACATAAGGCCAATAGGATACGTTGTAACCCAAAAAGTGACCAATCGATGTGTGCAGAATCTATGTATACTGAGATAAGTGTACTTTTCCGAGGAACTCAATTCACAATGTAAGTATCCAACTCAGTCATAACATTCAATATTGATTTCAGTATATCTCATTTACATGTTGACTTAAGTGTCGCTAAGAATGTAAACAATCATCTTCAACCACTAAGTACTGCACTTCTGCATTAAAAGAAATGCTAATAAGTTTTGTACTAAAGCATAACAAAAAATTATCATATCAACCTAATCTTCTCGATTTCAAATGCATACAAATTTACTTCAGGTCCCAGTCCGATTTTTAATTTCAGCCAAATATAAGTTTTACCTTTCATTGCATCATATTTGTAATAATTGAGTAGGAATACAGAACCTTATAACTGAGAAAGTGAAAACATGTTTGCGCACAAGAACAGATCTTTTCATAAGTACGGCACAGATTAATCGAAACATGGAAACAAATCACTCAGCAACACAACAAGAACACAATTCCAGCAAGTGAAATTACTTATCACTAATGTGTACATTAGCGAATATATGTAATTTTCATCTCCTATAGGAGATCTAAGACGCAAGGCTCACAAGTTTGAGACATCACAGCATCACATTAATCATCATCATGCAGGAACATTTAATGACAAAACGGTAACATATAAGCATAGTAGTACTACATTTTCTTCCTTAACAACATTTACAGTACTGAACATTGAATATCATGGAAACTGACCATGTGCCCATGGACAAACTTCCGTATAGACATAAAACAAACTTCGCTCCACGTCTGACGTCTGCCCCAATGAATTGTAGTAGATGTCGTGAAGACGTACTGGTGATATACATGGACTTGCAAGGTCGACCCGTTATGTGATATGTATACTGAACGAGGTAGATGGACCCGTTGTAAACCATTTACATTTGCGAAACGCGGAAGTCGAAATCACTGAATGAACTGAATGGTGGTATCCGACGACTCCTTACTATATCCACGGCACACCATAGAAGCTCCGTCAAGAAGATAGTGGGATTGTCAAATGTTAGGCTAGCGAACAGAACTGTCCAATACAATACTGCGCCGCATGAAGACACCACAATAACCACATCGGTGGTTCCCAATCTCTGCATCGGAAGAAAGTGAAATCAAGCTTGTATGTAGAATGTAAGTCATTCTAACTTTCTTCTAGTAACGTTTCAAACCAGTCAAATTTGATAGGATGATGTCGCAAGCAAAAGAAAACCCATATGTTTGTATTACTCTTATTACATACCATTTTTACTCGCATGCTTTATAAAATGTTTTTTTTTTTTTTTCTGTCATTTGTTTTAAATACAGTATAATTGTCAGATTTTTTGTATATCCGATGTGTTGGTTAAAGAAATTTTGTGATGCAATTTGTGATTTTTGAATTTCTCAATAAATGCAGAAACTTCTGCCCTAAAAAAAATTACGATGAGAGGTAGTGAATGTTTTACCAGGAAGCAGCTAACACATGTAAATGAATGCGTTAGCAAACATTCAGCCCAGTCAGAATACAAATGTTTCAGATTATAAATCAGACGCAACGTCCAAATTTTAAAGTGGAACTTGTAACAGTTTCATTTTGTTATATTACAGAAATTCTCCGATATGTACTTTATGCTATAATAAAAAAAATCTTTTCTTATGTTTTTTTTTCAAACGCCTTCCTCAAGTTGGTACTTTATGAACATTGTACGGTATTTTGTCACGTATGTTGTTGACTTCCTCACTTTACGCTACCTTTAACGTTTGAAATATGGCCCGTAGGCTACATTAGCATGTAATTTATAAAAAAAATTACTGTGGCCATAACAATATTACCCGTGCGAGATTTAGAACTCATAATATTGTTTGTTCTTCTTACTTGAAAAGCTGATATCGGCAAAGAATCCCCCGTCGTGTGGTACACTGTTATTGTCATGAAAGGCCAACGTTAGTCTCCACGTGATGTCTCCATTGGTGATATATCTACATGAATATTGTCCTTGAAGTTCCGAGACGTAGTACCACAGTTTTTAGCATGTCAATGATGCGATGGTCAAGGATTTTAAATAATCACGTTTGTGTGTGTCTACGTCGCCTCAAGTGCATCGAACCTGCCCTCCATCTTTCACTACCCTCTCTGCTTCGAATTGATGCACTGGCGTACAGATGGGGGGTTTGCGGGAGCGCTTGACCTCCTCAATGAATTTGATCAGGGTAAGAGAGCTGATTGTTAATTACATGTAAATGTCTTTTTTTTATAAATTATGCAGGTTCATTAATTTGTATTTAAATCATATTTTCCATGATACTTCAGTTGAACAAAACAACCTGTTTTGTAACGTGCTGTCCTTACAGTGGACTATCAATGAGGCATTAACATGATACACATAGAGGCTTATATCAAAACTTTTCTCGCGCCTTATCATTAATAGACACAAATTTTTAAAATCTAGTGTATAAACTATTTCCACCACTGGAGATCGATATTTTTTAAAATAATTGTACAACTGTGATGTCATTAAGTGATGCTAAATAATGAGTAGAAACAATATTATAAGGGGTAAATCGTTTTATTTGTACCAATGTTCCTTCAGTTAATGTTAATTCTTTGTGCAATATAACAAAAACCAGTAAAACTATTTCATCCTTCGCATCACCCCAGTTAGCAGGAACATAGAAGATATAGAGGAATTTTAGTTATACCCATGATCATCAGAAATTTGTTTATTTCTTGAACAAGTAGTGTACTCAAATATCAATGTTCACTTTTGATTGCACTGATGTGTAATGAGCCGAATATCAGAGCATCGGCCAAATATAATATATGTGGTAATGCGTTAGTATCGCAAGTTTCCTCTCTCTCTCTGTAATGTACACTTCTCCTTAGATGGCTTATTAAATGTTAGAATAAGAAATGCATT
The DNA here is from genome assembly GCA_001188425.1 of Eucidaris tribuloides. Taxonomy (NCBI): domain Eukaryota; kingdom Metazoa; phylum Echinodermata; class Echinoidea; order Cidaroida; family Cidaridae; genus Eucidaris; species Eucidaris tribuloides. The sequence continues at coordinate 37,402 of JZLH01S0308167.1, forward strand.
CTTTGTGTGCAATTAGGCGCCTAATGCATTACGTGACCATTGTGTAAATGATATCCCGATAAGCAGCAACCAATCCGTCTAGTTAATTATCAACACTTAAAATACCCGTTGTACTTTGAGCCATTTTATTTTTAGAACAGACTGGTCGCATCCCAAGCGTTTTTCTCGATAAATGATCAGAATTTCGCCCAAACTTTGGCAAATAATGAACAGTAAATGCCACCAACACAAAAATTAAAAAGAAAAGCCATATGAATTTTATGCAACATTACAATATCATTTATACTCCTGTATGTTTAGTTCCACTTGCTGTCTTTTAACGGCACCTACCTCGTTTCAGTTTTGTGAACAACCCATTGAAATCAACTTGAATGCTGGACTATATTATGACATCAAAATGTGAAAAGGAGCGCCATTTTCAGGCGATTGCCATCTTTCTCACAGCGGTACTGATGTCATAAGTCCTACACTATCACCTTAAAGATTTTTACTTGTCGTCAGTTCGTAAGATTTACTTTTGACACATACAGGGTGGCCCAGAAAGATGCTACGAGTATGATCAGCTAAATGTTCTTCGACATTATCTGGCAAAATGTCATTAATGTTTTTTATTTTCGTTTGCTTAGAACATTCCGTTTCCAATAAAAATAACCAAGATCCATTGATTTTGAGTAAGGCGTTTTGATTCTAGGCGCCATTTTCGGCAGGTAATCAATTTCCCAAATTTTGCCAATTTTCAACGGGGCGTCATCGGAAGCGGACGACTATTTCTGGCCGTCTCAGCTAACATATTCGGGGATCGGACAGAAACCGCATGACAAAAAGGGCTGGAATGCCATCGCTTTCATAAGGGAAGATCGAATGCGAGCATGTCTCCTATTGTCATCGCGAATTCAAAGCGCGATGACAATGGAGACATAGCTGGCATCGTCTTCCTTATGAAAGCGATGGCATACCAGCCCTTTTGTCATTGCGGTTTGTCCGGTATGGTTAGCTGAGACGCCAGAATATCTCGGCGTTCCGAAGACCGCCGCTGTTGAAAAATTGGCAAATGTGGGAAATTGCATTGCCTCCGAAAAATGACCCTAGAATCAAAACGCCTTACTCAAAATCAATGATCTTTGTATCATTTTATTGGACAAAAAAATTTCTAACCAACGAAATAAAAATTTATGACATTTTGCCGATAATGTTGAAGAAATTAGCGATCATACTCGTAGCATTCTTTCTGGGCCACCCTGTATAATAGTATACCTGTACTACTTACATGTAGAAAGGTATGCATGGACGTAAACACGCACGCACACACAGATACACACACGCACACAAACGCCCCCCCACACACACACCCACACATATACATACATACTCGCAGACATATGCACATATGTACATGTATACCGTTTTTATTTAGTTATAGTTTCTGACCCCCAAATGATTTAGCTCACCACGCCACTGATTAATTATAACTTGATCATTCCGTCACGGTGCTCCTCTCCAGCTGCATAGTATCAGAAAACTTCCGATATTATGACAATGAAAAAATCACACGAATAATAAGTATTTTAGTTTATTTTATTTCATTTTTTTCCAAAGATGTGCAATAGGTTTGTATCTTACAATATTGTGTTTGTTACGTCAGTTGTTAATAAAAACAATACATGAAAGTAATTACCACCTGTTGGTCATAAAATGTGGACAAATTTAGGCACAATGTGATATTCATTAGTATGGAAGTGCCAAGTTCGTGGCTAGAAGCTGGAATGAGCTGGTGTAATTTTACCAGGTACCTAGCTTAATTACTTAAAGATTTAAACACAACGAACGGTTGATTGTATCGAAAACCTCTGAAATATTGAACTTGATATGCAACACGTAATTATTGAACACAAAGTTTACTAAGCCATGTCTAGTTTGAATGGTCTGAAGTTTGTAGAAATTTTGTTTTTACTTGATTGAATAAATACATTAAGTAATTGGATATAGGTTTTTTTTAACGTTTCAGAAACAAAGATGGTGACTTGGTAACTTAAAAAGGGCCAAATTCTTTTCACAGGAATTAATTATTACGACTTTTATTCTCTAAACCGGATGTCATTGAATAAAGCCTCGAAATCAACCTTTTCTACGATATCATCATCATTGGGAGAAGACCTCTCCTTCTACTCTTCATTGCTAACTATTCTCGCTGTTTCACAGTGCATCCATTGTGTTCGATATGGAACACAATACAACGAAGTGATGTGCGTACATCATTGAACCTATATGCACCAAGAAGCGAATCAAGTTATTGACCTTACTTAAATTTGATTTAATTTGATCTAATTTTTATTTCATTCTTTTTTTTGGGGGGGGGAGGGGGAAGTCTTGCTATTTCTTTTTTAATTTCTTAAGGAATATGGCATAGTGAAGTCACGAAGAGATTCATAGTATCCCAAATCGTTTGCTTGCTCAGTTGGGTCGGGGAATTGACTTAATTCATGTCAATAACAATCCGTTTTATTGATACAAAAAAGAAGGGAAATTGAGCCATTTTGACGCAATTTCACTCCATTTGCTTACATAAAAAAGTTGGTAAATCAATCTTGAAATCTCACTACGCGAAACTCTGGACAAAGACTGATCCTCATGGCTGGATCCACGAGTATGTCCTCTGACGTCTATAGGCCAATCACGAACAGATCATCGAGAATAGAATACGTTACCTAGATGCGCATGTATTGGTAAACTGAGTTGAGTAATTCCTTTCAATAGAAGCAGTCAACTGAGCATTCTGGCAATTAACAATATGTCAAGTGGCTCATATCTTTACTGTTAGCATAAAGCATGTCTATCAGTAAAGCAGCGTTCAACTGACATTAAGGGACTACAAGAACAAGCAAGAAGCATGAATATGTGAGCAGTATATGGACGCATTCCAGTCATCTACCTCCAGACAGCTACCGTGTCTCATACTTCGATACAATGATAGATGTAGATATGTCACCATTGTATCATCACGTGAGCACTGACGTTGAAGTTTTATGACGGTAACGAGGGTACCACGGACGTGAGTTCTTACCGCATGGTCATCATTTATTTCAGGTAGGGTGAACGAACATATGGAGGTTTCGAATGCAAACCATATTATGAACAACACATTTAGTGCATTATGGTAACTAAATTACACCTAAGGATATGAAGAACAACGAAACCTTAATGGTAGCTTGACCACTCATGAACAATGCTTTGAAATTGAGGCCAATATGTGCGTAACCATATAAATTTGAGCATTATAACTTTTATATTTCGCAAATGTGTTGAGACATAATTTTGGCATGCCTTGAAGAATCTGTACTATGATCATGGACGTACCAGCAAAATGACAACATTAACAACGCAAATTAGAGCCCATATTACTATTAGATTAATTGCGGAAACAAATTGCAATGTAAAAGTGAAATCAATTACCTAACCTAAGCTTCTGATTGGTAAATCTAGCGACAAGAAGTAATTATACAGCTACCCAAATAGGACAACGCGCAACAATTTCCTCCCAAAGGATTATGTCAAGTCCTTATACTATAAGTAACGCAGAAACAACCTGGTATCACGGTGTGTCACAGTGCCAGTTATACAACATCTGGTCCTGGTTAGCTGCTTGTTTGTAAATACATTAATATTACTCCGTAACTATAAATGTGAAATAACGTTTTGCTTCTGTTATGTAACATAATTGACATATTGAAAGTGATTAACATAAGACAGTAAGAACAATACTGGTTTACATTATGCCTCCCCATATTTCCCACAGACGCTCAGATTTGGGAACCAACCGATGTGGTGTCTTCATGTGGCGGCAGTATTGTATTGGACAGCTCTGTTCGCAGTCTTACATTGACAACACCCCTCTATCCTAACCTCGACGGAGCCTTGTATGGGTGCTACTGGTATGTAAGGAGTCCGTCGGATACTACCATTCAGGTTCGTTTCATTGATTTCGACTTGCGCGGTTCAGCATACGTAATAGTATACAATCATGGAACATATAGAGGGTCGACCTCTCAAAGTCCCGTGTCTTCTACCAGTAACGATATGCCCATCCTGTACGATTCACAGAGACAGACGTCAGGACGTGGAGCGAAGTTTGTAGTTTATGTCCTATTTGGAGGTTTGTACCATGGGACCCGATGTAGTTGTCATTGCAATGATGCATCATTGCCTTGGTTTCGTACCCATTCTGTATTCTTATTTTCCTTCCCCTACTTGCTTTTGTGGCCTCTTTCTATGTCCATTCTTGATGCCCAGTTGATTTCAAATTTCACAATCATGTCTATTCGACCTTGACTACTGAACCCTACACTTTTGGAAATTACTCATGCATCACCATCCATACGCCATTTTGTTCATTTTAAGACCAAATCAGTAACATCAATTGCGCCAAGTAGCGTTGAGTAATTGTCTTGCTACTTTGTATGCACATCTAAGGTGATAATACACAGAGCATCTCGGGGCCAGATTTTCGGAATCACTCATGCATGACTGTCCATGTGCCAATTTGTCCATGTCCTCCATTGCGCTTTTTTATGCCCTTTCCTCATGTCTATTTCATTTCAAATTACGTAGGTATGTCCATAAACATCTCATGCACTGAACTCTCTATTTTTCAAAACCACTCATGTATGACCATCTAGGCCCCATTTTGTCCAACTTTTTTTTCTGTTCCTCATTTTTCGTCCTTTCCTCATCACCATTTTACTTTAAATGTCATCACAATGTCCATGGTAATTTTATCTCGAAAACTGAACTATTGTTTGTCAGAATTACTCATGCATGACCATCCAGGTCTCATTTTGTCAATAGGCAATGTTAGTCTGTCTTCCAGACCCAAAGTTACACTATTTTGCCGTTCCCATTTGAGAAATCTAAGACCATGTGAAGTACAAAAGTTATACAGTGTATAAAGTCCCACAGGTAATATAGTCTCCCTTTCAGACGCATGGCTAGCATCCTTTTACCACTGATTTCAATTGTGATCACTGGTTCTAATTACCTTTATAGAAATAATCAGTGAAATGAAAATATGAAACAGTCATTACGGATGCCAATTTGTTTCACCATATTCCACATGTCAGGTATTAAAGATGTAATGAAAATAGATTTGTCATGTCCAAACTTTTGTGTGTACATAATTGTGTATGTGTGTGCCTACTCAATTTGTAATTTGCGCTGTGCACGTATGTTGGTGTACATCATGGCTTTTCTTCACTGTAATTAATATTAAGCAGAATGCACTTCGAATCAGCGGGAAATACTCATCAATAAAGTTCTAAGAGGTGCATCGCACTGTGAAAAATGTTAAAACTGTTTGTAGTTGTCAGCTTTTTTTTCGGTTAGACCTGGCTTGAAAAGATGACCAAATGTAAACCAAACACTCCGATTTTCTAAATTACAATCCCTGTGTCATCCCATTACACCCCATACTGACAACTGATGATATCATGTACCTGGCTTCTCCTTTCTCATAATCACGTGTTATCCCCAAAACAAATACCATGTACTTTATCATGTACTTTATCATGAGAAGTAGGCTTTCATCATTTTCGTGAGATCAATTTGGAACAAATCGCTACATACAGAACACATTCTAAAAAAAAAAACCAGTATCATCATTGTAGCTGTGGCATTCTTTAGATTGAAATGCATTTCTTGCAATAATAATACAGATGTACTGTAATTAACTGATATAAAGCAGTTGGAACGGAACATTATCATGGAATAATTATAGGTCACCGTCAATACACCGAACTATAATGGAAGATGTACAGGTCGATTAGTGGGTTGCCAATGTTATCTAAATGATCCTTCGAGAAAGCAGGTTCGACTGACATTGCGGGACGTACACACAGCAGGCAACGAGGGTCTTTACATCTATGACCATCCCTCATCTACCGATGGCAGCTACCAAGTCTCATATCTTAGTCGCAATATAGATACAGATATGTCACCACTGGTGTCATCACGTGAAGCACTGACGTTGAATCTTGTTGACTATAACAGTGATACCAACGGACGGGGATTTCTTGCCGATGTCAGTATTTCAGGTAGGGTGAACGGACAATAACCGAGTTTTAAATCTAGCAACCGTTTATTATGGTAACTGTTTTAGCACGTTCTGGTAACTATATTACGCATGTAAGCAATATGAACATCAGCAAAAAGAAACGTACGTAGACATAATAGTATCCTTTACCACCCAATGAAAATCTTCGTAAACGTTAGGCAGATACTTAAAACACACCAATTGAAAAATTCCTTGCCATATTTTCAAATTGGGTAGGGATATTTTCCATACAGGTCTTGAAGAATCTTACATGATCACAGAATTACAATGAATATACAGCATTCACAATGCAATTAAGCTCTAACATTTAAGTTATTTCAAACGATGCAAGGAAAATTCAATTGCACTAACTAATTTCAGCTTCTGACTGGGCAAAGTTTATGCCGACAAGAAATATTATGAAGATTAACGCAGTTACATCTACTGTAAAAAAAATTTCTTCACTAGTCATATCAATATTTTTAAATACTATTGGTAACTAGAAATAACTAAGTTCCAAGTGCGTCACAGTACCTTGGTAATCAATGTGTGTTCCTGGCTTATCTCTTGTAAAAAAACACACACACATATTTAGTTATATTATATCATACTATTATCAATCACTGATCATTATGAAACATTGCTTTTGTATTTGCTTGGCATTATAATTGACGTTTTGAATGTGAGTGTTGAATGACATTGATTCACATACAGTATACATTCAAATATGTCACACAGACGCTCAGATCTGCGAATCAGCTGATGTGGTTTCTTCGTGCGGTGGCAGTATTTTATTGGATAGCTCTGTTCGCAGTCTTACATTGACAACACCCCACTATCCTAGTCTCGACGGAGCCTTGTATGGGTGCTACTGGTTTGTAAGGAGCCCATCGGATACTACCATTCAGGTTCGTATCACCGACATCGACTTACATGGTTCAGCATACGTAAATGTACACAATGGTAATGATTGGACAGGCCGAAGGAGAGGGTCGACCATACCAAGTCCCGTGTCTTCTACCAGTAATGATGCGACCATCTACTACGAGTCAAATTGGCAGACGTCCGGACGTGGAGCAAAGTTGTTCTTATTAATGTCATGTACGAGATTTGTACAATGGGACGCGATGTTATTCTTATTAAATTTAATTTTCAGTAAATGAAATAAGCTGAGCTCAGTATTTTTGTATGTATGTATATTGTCGTTTGCTATACAATTTTGCATTCAACCTATGATATATGCACTAATTTATATTTTTATTATTTACACTAAAATTCACTCACTGACATTTAGATGTCTATCAACTTTATTTGTTTCAATCTGGCTTGTTTCAATTTAATTCATAAAAAAGAAACAAAGAATCCATACACGATTTATTCGTTGGAGACGATTTGATTTTACTGTAAGGCACACTTTCCTTAGACCCCATAACGTGATATTAGTCGTTTCTTACCCTTCAAGGGTTAATAAGAACTTTAAACCCAGAGTTAAAATAATCATACATAATCTTCCTTGCTCTAAGTGTATTTGGTAAGGTCTAAACATGAAGCCGTTAAAACAATGCACTTCAAAGTAATGATTTAGTGCTTTAAACAAATGAAAACCTAGAAGCACTCAAGTTTACCAGATTCACCTGCCCATTTTCTCCCATAGACTTACTATGTGTAGGTCTGACTAATTTAACGTCGGAGGGAGTTATTCATGCATACCATGCCAGAGGATGCATAACTTTCCAAACTTTGGTATTCTAGGGTGTTTATTTGTCCATCTGAAGACTAGTATGTAGCTCACATATCACAGTTCGACATTCTTTTT
>JZLH01S0308200.1:23871-41414 GCA_001188425.1 Eucidaris tribuloides
TGTCATCCCAAATGATGACAACCAATAATAATAATAATAATAATAATTGTTTATCGCTTTGTTTTTCTATAACGTTCATAGTAGTTGCAATTATCCACCCTTTGAAACAGAGATGCGTTTCTAGTCCCTGTCATCCCAAATGATGACAACCAATAATAATAATAATAATAATAATTGTTTATCGCTTTGTTTTTCTATAACGTTCATAGTAGTTACAATTATCCACCCTTTGAAACAGAGATGCGTCCACCTGGTCTCGCGTGAAATAATTCTTCTGACACGTCCCACCTGATAACATGGAGTTCGATTGATGACGTAAGTAGTTGAAAGACTTACACTTTGAATCGCTGCTACACGCATGCGCACATCGAATTACACTGCTCACCGTAAAACCGTCGATTGTGGTCCTTGATGACGTCATTAGACATTGGTTGGTCAAAAGTTCGTTACTCCCGGTATTAGTTGCCACAACAAATAATCTTGATATGGAGTGTAAATTAGTGGCAGGACCTGCAATGAGATAATTACCAGAATTCAGACAGAAGTTTCTATGAAAATGTGCAATTGATCTTATATCACTCTGTAAAGATTAATGATTGACACCTCTACTCTTATTGAGAGAGTGAATATAGGTTTACTTTTAGTACACCCGTAAGAGTGGAATTCCGTTCCCAAAACGGGGGAAATCACTTCCTCAGTAAGAGGGGCAGATTGGAATTAGTAGGCCCCTACTCAATTTGGGACACAATGCTTCCAGAATCAAGTAAACTGCCTAAAGTTTCTGCTTTGAAAATTCCATAGGGATACATTTCTTTCTTTCTGTTTTAATGAAAGAGGTATTCAGAGAGGTGAAATGTGATGTAAACAATTTATTCATAAGACGCTCTCCTTAATCTACCTTATTACATCACTTTTCACCTCTCTCAATAATTTCTTTCATTCATCCAATTTTCTGCCGGAAGGTCGCGGGTTCAAACCTCGACCGGGACATACCAAAGACCTGAAAAAAGATACCTTCTGCTTTCTAGCCAGGCGCTCGGCATTATAGAACTGAGAAGGGTAATAATAACAGTTATGCAGGGCCTGTTGGTAGAGCAGTCTCTTTGACTGAAGTGGCTACTAGTGGGTAAATAAGATGTTATTATATTGTGTCACTTCATTAATAATAATAAAAATAATTCAAAAAAATCATTATCATATAACCATAATCACAATCATCATCATCATCATCATCATCATCATCATCATCATCATCATCATCATCATCATCATCATCATCATCATCATCATCATCATCATCATCCTCAGCGAGCAGCAGCAGCAGCAGCGCATCATCAGCATTCTTCTTCTCATCCTACTCTGCCGCCTACTCCGCCGTCGCCTCCTCCTCCTCTCCGCCATCATGGTTTCAAAGAACGGGTAGTATTCTACGCTTAAAGATAAATGACATGATTGGGGGTAGTCCTCAACTTGAGATGAAAATATTCTAGAATCAAGTAAACTGTGCAAGGATTCTACTGTGAAAATGTGGTAGTCAAAAGTTGACTATAGTTTCTAAAATGACTGCCATCTGGATGCCTTGTGACTATGTTGTGTAGCTTTCTATGGGGTCTATTTCTGTCGGGGCTCGAGAGAAACAAAATGCTAATATATTCATGCTTGATTTGGCTTAAGTAAGAAAATTCAAGATAAATCCTTCCAGCCAGGTGATACACTCCAGCTGGTGTATCCATTGATATAGCTTTCAAAATGTTTCGAGAAGCATTTTTTTATTTCTCCCAATCATGTCACTGCCCAATGATAGCATGTGTACACGTACGTTCGCACACAGCATGCAACATCCCGGTGCAGATACCATCATTCCACTCAGGAACCAGAGTCGTGTCGTCTCCTCTGTTGGTATAGATCGAGCCACAGTCTTCTCCATTCAGATCATTTGGCTCGTTTGGCGCCCAGTCTATATCAATAAAAAGTAAAAGTAAAGGCAAACAATGTTTCCAGTTTCAAAACTCTGAGCTTCGTGATTTCCCATGCTACCAGTGTCTCTGATAAGCTCTAAAAATGAAGCCCTGAAAAATGCAGTTCAGAACGATCATTAAATTGGGCGACTGTTCCCATCCCCCCCCCCCCAGTAGACTGCTGTATTGCAGAATTTTCATCAGCTGACAATAATTCGTGTTTAGATTTTTATCTGTACATATTTTACAAGTTACAGGATAACTGTCTGAAGTTCTGTGTTCAAGGGTGTTTATTTGTCTATTCAAACACTGTCAGGTATGTCAAATAGCAAAGTTTGACAATTTTTTAATGGGACTTCCACAATGTTATATAATCTTTTTAAGTACAAGAACATTATTTTCTCAACCTTATTGCCTATTTAAATCATAATGAGACTAGTACAACATAACTATGAGATATAAGCAATTACTTGGTTGGAGAAAAACCCCAAAAGAATGGAAATATTATCCAAATAACGATTTGAATAGTATAAAGGTTTAGAAATCGGTGGTCTACTTGAAATGTGAAAAAAGAAGTTGTGATGAAGACTTGAATAATCATCAAAAGTTTCAGGTATCGTTAAAGATGTTAAGAAGAATAAACATTTTGGAAGATAGATGGATCGACGTAGAATTACAGCATGCTTAAAACCATCACCACCACCACCACGACACCAATAACAACAACGAAGACGACGTTGACGAAAACAACCGTATCACCGTCGTCGTTATCATCATCATCATCGCTGTCGTCATCATCGTCCTCCTTATCCTCCTCATCATCGTCATCGTCATCCTCATCATTTTTATCACCATCATCAACAACAACCATAACAACCGAACTTACTTCTGTATTGAGTCTCTTCGCCATCCTCGTAACAGACGAACTGGTTCTCGATATTCATGTCATCACAACCAATCCAAACGGCCCCTGTCAGGGATTGAAAATTGTCACGACTTTCGAGAGCATTCTGAACGTAGAGGGCCTCGTCATCACTAGTGGGAACGTACAGACCTCCTCCCAGCTCAATGCACCTGTCTCGAGCGGACTGCCACGACGTCGCGTAGTCGTCGATGTACCAGTAACACCTGAAACTATGCATATCCCAACCCGATGGGCACGTGTGATCTGGGGGCGTGACGATTATACCTGTATCCAGGAAGATATGGTATCACAATTCTATAAAAAAAATAATAATATACATATCAACACAAGAGATAAGAATCGGATATGAAAGTATTTTGTATCAGGGAGCTAGGTTAACTCTCTCACGACTTCATGAAAGGAGAAAATATGTTTTCCAAATTCTGAAATCTGTTGAATCAACAGATTTAGAATTAACATTGTGTAAATGCACCGCTGTACACGTGTAGAAGAAAATACCATTTAAAGATTGTGTCATTGATTTGCATGTCAAAAAACATCTATGTGAATCAAATCAGCTGAAATCATATCCAATGTGAAGATTAATATAAATAAACACCTCTCATAGAGACTTGGGGTAAAATATTGAGTTTTGGTGAAAATCTGGACGGTTAAACCTCATCCTTTTTCAAATTACTCAGAAGCATTTTCAAAAAATCCACGACGTCAAACGTGCACGTGCCGTTCCAAAATTGTCCGATCAGCCGTTAGCCAAAGGTCGTGCGAAGGTTAGCCGTTTAACCAAGTGCGCTCCGCTGGTCTTGCGACGATACACATAACCGCGATTCGCAGTTTGAGCAAAATTGAAACTCACGGAAAGAACAACATTCTGGTAACATGTCGTTATTAGTTTTTCTCATAAAACAACAAATTCATGACGTATGGATCTCAAACTTTCAACACACCATTACTTACTAAACTACCGTTTGGTATTGATAATGAAGGGAAGTAATGGACTTGCACATCACTGACACAATCTTTACGAACTTTTAATATAGTAGGAGCTAAATAATCAATTTTGTTGGAATTATAGTGACCGTTCGAGTTTGAATTAAAGTATCATGTAGAAACAACAATGTCTTCTCTACATTCAGAGCCTCATGTGCATGGGTTTACAAATGTGTAGGGCTGTACGTATATAAATGTATATAATGGTAAGTACATTAAATGTGTAAATACACCACTGTACATGTATTCATTCCAATCTTAACTGGAAAACATTATCTTCTCGACGTGTTGAACATACAAATATACTGGTCTATAAAGCTATACACAATTTATCTTCGCCATTTATGAATAATTTGTTTAATCATGCAACTCATTTATACTCTCTGCGATCAACTGGTAATTTTGTACTTCCAAAGCCTCGTACCGAATTTTGTAGGAAAACATTCCAATATCGGGGATCCGTGCAATATAATTCTCTGCCTACTTCAATAAAATCTATCCAATGTCTGACCTCATTCACTAATGAGTTAAACAAATACCTTCCCAAATTCTCTCAATGATGTTACGTTTGTCATATTTTTCAGGGATTTAGTTGTTTTATTTTATGCTTTGTTTTTTTATTATGTTGTTTACCTTTGTCAGTTAATTTCCATTTAGTTGTTGCTGTTTGTAGCTTTATGTCCTTTTTAGTTGATATTTATATGTACTTATCATTTTGGACCCCTCTGTAAAACAGCAGTGCCATATAGGCACCGCTGAGTAGGGCTATCCATCCGTATGGTTTTATCTGTTATCTTTTATAATTGTTGTTCATACATGCATGCTTTTTATACGGAAAATAAAAATACAATACATACAATACAAATGTATCAAAACCAATCGTCGCGCTTCGGAGTACGATCGCAGGCCTCCATGATTGGCCATTTTAAGTGCGTAATAGCCCTGGTTAACAGGTATTATATCGTGGATACACTGTCATAACATGTATAATTACGACAGGTATTGTATAGCAAAATAATGGTATCGTGCTGTTATTAAATCTCTATAGCATGCAGTATATTTGTAGTTTCGACTCATTGAACGACCAGCAGAAATGGCTTTTTTTTCGGGCGAGTACATGACCAGTGTTCTTAAATTTTTGATGAAATCACATGAAATGCTTGGGGCGCAGCAATCTTTATCATTATAATCAGATTAATAAAATTAATCAGAGTAGATTATTACTGCGTGCGTAAGCCATTGAATTAGCATGTATAATCGACGTATAGAACGGCGTCGATAATTACATGAAAATCAAGCGATAAGTAATTGGCTTTGCTGCACGATTCATCCATATAGCCGTCGATTTCTTCATCAATTTACTCTTTTTTATCGCTTGGAACTACAAGGTCTGCTACTTTAGTATTTAGAACAATATAATATGATAGTAATACAAGCTACAAACAACAATGTCAGCTTGTATGTTACCATTAGTTGTAGGTCATTCTTTATAAGAGGCTGCATTTGCAATAAAACGATTGGAAGTGCACTTGATAGATGATGTGGTGACCATAGTTCTTAATGGTGGCTATGAACAAATATCGATGATAACAAAACAAATATAAGTACAAAGATTAATAAAAGATTCACCAATATGGCCAAATCCATTTATGACAATGCTACCGATACATCATTCGGCCACAAAGGTTTAACTTATACATTGAATACTGATTGGAACCAAATTAGCGGTCGAAAAACCCAGTATATATGTTATCCCACACCAGTAAGATTCGAGTTCTTCTATCTTTCCAACAAACGACAGAAATGTGTTAAACGTGACTTTGTTGGCGTGAGAAATCATGAAAATCATTTATCATGACTTGTGTCTGACATTCGTCGTGCACTACAAAGTAAAACGAAAAAAAAATCCTGTTTCATTGGGAGTAGTTTTGGCTTGTCCTTCTTAGATTTTCATTGAAGAATCCAAACAAAGAACACCTGTTTGAATTGGTTGCTCTATATCTTCCTATACCGTTATGAAAAGACAGCTCGTTACCATGGTCATATTGAAGCATACTTTTACGTGGATGTACAGGCCAAGGTTTTTTTATTATCCATCAGATACTTTCTATTTTGTGTTTGTGTAAAAATCATTTTAGTGGTATGAATATATATTATATGCATTTCATTCATTTTATTCCAAATTGATATTATCTTCCAATTGCGATAAAATGACAAATAATTCCCCATCAATTTGGAAACAAAAAACAATATAACGGAATTGTTGTTTAAAGCGGTTTCAAAGTTTTAGGCAATACCTACAAAAAGTGAAAAGTAGAAAAGAAAGACAAATACAAAACATTTATACCACGGCGAAATTAAACACAAAGAAAATCATAAGATTTCAAAGGGCTTTCGAGTTGGAATAGCAGTTCTGCCTCCAAAAGATATGTTCGTGGATTTACTTAAAACTCCCACCGCGCCCCAGAGAAAAACACCATAATCAACGATAGATGAACAGACAGAACAGTACCAAGTTATCATGCATGGAATATGACTTTTATTATCTACGTCAAGAATTAAACCATCTTCAACTTACCAATGCAATGTGGAAGGTACAAAACGGTTGTTAGATAAAGGTAGGGTAACACGTAAACGTTGGCAGCCATACTCCTAAGATACGCGCGGGCCCGTCAGACGATTTTGTACAACACCGAGCGCAGTATATTGCAACACCGCGTACAGCGAGTAGACGATCACTCGTTTAAAGGTTAGAACAAATTATTTCTGCAACTCTTGAAACACGAACGGAAATACAACAATAATCCATCAGTCCAGTTGGAAACAATTCAATTTTGTTATCATCCATAAACGTCTAAAACTGTGATGGAAATGACACAAAGACTGAAATTAATTTCGCTCTCTCGTGTGTGGTTATAATCATTTTTGTTTTTACTTTTTGATGCATATCGTCAAAACACGCATATATAGACACAATGCTTGTGGTCGTTTGTTTAAGCAGTATTTGAGGAAGGTATAATTCCACGGTCGTTGGGTAGAGACAAGTATTGGCTGCTAGTTATTGATTTCTCTAAAAATTGTGTAAATAATGTCAAGTCAATGGCCACATGCCTGGCGACCATTCACTTTCTTGGGTTCTTTCGATAATGTTCAATAATTTTGTGTATTGTGTGCTCGACGTTGACAAGTGCACTTGGTTCCCAAGGTAACGGCCATTCTCATCAGGCGGGTTAAAGAAGGAGTTAATATTTAGTTGATTTTGGAGAGAATCGGAAAAATGATGATGAAACTACTTAATTGTCGTTTAATATGCTCTTTCTGATGAGGTATAACTCATAACCTTAACACCTTATTAACCCTTTGGATGCTATAATGTAAAATATAGTCGAAAATCTCGGGGTCCATCCCCCCCCCCCTCCGAGATTTTTCACAACCCGAAAGACATTCAGAGTCTGTTATTAGTGTGATATGATATTTGGGTATAAAGCTTTCAAATAAAAAAAAAATCCCCAAAACTAAAACTTGGGCTTTGAAGATAACACGTGGTGCCACATGTTGGATGGATGACACTTCAGCTTTGTACACCAAGGACGTTATTAAAGTGTAACAACTCTGATTAAAGAAATAACATTGTCTGTAATGTTGCTACACCGTTTGTAGCCTTTTGGTCATTTTGTTTCTGTGTACAGGCCTGTACATAACCTAATCTCATCTATCATTAATGTGACAGTCGTTATTTTGTCATATTTTACAGGTTTGTTCTTCATGATTTTCGCTTGGTTTAAACGACAGACGAACGTGATTTTGAACGTTTTGTAAGCACTGCGGGTCTACAAAATGACCCCCCCCCCCCAAATGGGTGGAGGGGAAGTGGCTCAGTGGAAAGCTTGTGAAATTGCTTGCGAGAGATCTCGGGTTCGAGTCTAATGGCGGCATTTGTATTTCTTGGGTGAGGCACTTCATCCTCCTTTCTTCTTTCCATCCAGGAGTTCAAATTGGTACCTCTGATGACTGACAAGATGATTCTGAGACTACTTTACAAGTTAGTATTTGAAAGTGTGACTTTAATGGGGTTCAGAAAAGAGGACTTAAAGAAATTACTGAAAATGGCGAATTATACTGGCAAGATGACTGGCGAGTGACAAATCTGAAGAAAAGAATGCAATAATATGGTCTTGAAACATGTCTTACAAATACTAGGAAATGTAAATCACCCTTGACATCTATGTTAGGATAAAAAAGAAGTTGTGTTGCCGTCAAGTGGAATATTTAAAAAATTGGGTCGGTCGGTCAATTTTTTTTTTACGACATAAACAAGTCTATGTAGGACAAAACTGAGTAAGAGTTGAGTTTCCCAATATTGGTAACGGGTCTATGGCAAGCCATAAAGGAATCAAAGATATTTGTTCCACCTTCCACAAAATTATATTTGACTAATAAATATTTTCATTCCACCTCCACAAAAAAAATTGACTCATTAAAATTACATTTCACTAAACATATTTGACCTAAATATGTGTGACCAAATTTATATCATTTAATTGCATGATTGTCATGATTTCAGTTATTATATTTTACCACTACATGATAAAAAACTGGTTGAGAGAGGTATTTATGCATACCGAGAATTGGGAAATGCCAAGAGATTATTCATTGTAGTTTCACTGTTTATGGATAGAGAGTGGACCAAGGGAGTTCAGGAAAGTGAAGCGTGTTTCATTTGACACTGAACAGTTCCTTGATGTGATACAGAATATTTAGGCCAAAAAACAATTGTTATGTGTGCCTCAAGCGACCTGACCGTAAAATGCGAAAAAAAAACCAGGGTCACGATTTTTTGGATTTTTTTTTAGCAGACCAAAAATATACAAAACTCACTGTTTGGGAGGAAATGTCAGATTTGTTTGAAGAATTTGCTAAAATTCTATTTCAATGCTAAAAATTGCGCCACTGCAAAAGACCCGTTACAATAACTTGGAAACTCAACTGCTTACCAGTTCTGTCGCTACTGAGACTTTTTATTCGTAAAAAAAATTGACCGACCGACCCAATTTTAAAATATTTTCCCTTGACGGCAACACAATTCTTTTTATCCTAACATAGATGTCAAGGCGTGATTTACATTTCCTAGTATTGTAACATGTTTCTAAGACATATTATTGCATTCTTTCTTCAGATTTGTCACTTCGCAAGTCATCTCCGTATAATTCGCATTTTCAGTAATTTCTTTAAGTCCTCTTTATCTGAACCCATTAAAGTCACACTTTCAAATACTAATTGAAAGTAGCTTCAGAATCATTCTTGTAGTCATCAGGAGGTACAATTTGAACTCTGGATGGAAAAGAAGAAAGAGGATGAAGTGCCCTCACCCAAGAAATACAATATGGCCCGCCATAGACTCGAACCGCGAGATTCTCGCATGCAATTCACAACTTTCACTAAGCACTTCCCTTCACCATTGGGAGGGGGGGGGGTCATTTTGTAGACGCGTGCTACAAAACGTTCAACATCACTGTTCGTCGTGTCTTAACAAGGCGAAATCAATAGAAGACAAACTGTAAATGATTGCATACATAACGACTTGTACACATTAATGTAGATGAGATAGTTATGTACAGGCCTGTAGCACAGGAAACAAAATGACTAAAAGGCTACAAACGGTGTAGCAACATTACGAGACAATGTTATTTCTTTAATCAGAGTTTTACATTTCAATAACGTCCTTGCTGTACAAAGCTGACAGTGTCATCCATCCAAATGTGGCACGAGTGCTTATCTTGCAAGCCAGAGTTTTATTTTTGGGATTCTTCTTTTTCTCCTCACTTTGACACAGCTTTATCCACAAATATCCATATCACACTAAAACAGACTCCCCTGAATGTCTTCGTCGGTTGTGAAAAATCTCGGAGGGGGGGGATGACGCCGAGACTTTCCCCTATATTTTACATTATAAGCATCCAAAGGGTTAATAAGGTGATTAAGATTATGAAGTTTCAGCTCTCAGACAAGGCATTACAACGACAATTAAGTAGTTTCATCATCCTATTCCGACTTCTCTCCCAAATCAACCTAAATATTAACTCCTCTTTAACCGCCTGATGAAGAATGGCCGTTACCTTGGGAACACAGGCATCTTGTCAAGTCGAGCACACAATATCACAAAATATGACATTATCGAAAGAACCGCAAGAAAGTGAATGTCCGCAGCATGGTGGCATTGACTTGTACATTATCTACAACAATTTTTAGAGCAATCAATAACTAGCAGCCAAACTGTCTACGCCGACCCACCGTGGAATATTACCTTCCTCAAATACTGCTTAAACAAACGAGCACAAGCATTGTCGTCTATATGCGTTTCGTTTTGACGATATGCAGTCAAAAAGTAAAAAACAAGAAATGATTATAACCACACGCGAAGAGAGCGATTAATTTCAGTCTTTGCTGTCATTTCATCACAGTTTTAGACGTTATGGATTGATAACAAAATTGAACTTGTTTCAACTGGACTGTGGATTATTGTTGTATTTCGCGTGTGTTTCAAGAGTGTGCGAAATCATATTTGTTCTAACCTTTTAAATCAGTGATCTGTCTTACTCGCTGTTACCATGGTGTTGCAAATTTCTGCGCTCGGGTTGTACCAAATCGTTCTACGGGCCGCGACGATCATTAAGTATGGCCTGCCACGGTTTCGTGTTACCCTATCCTTTATCTAACAACGTTTGTACCTTCACAATTGCAGTGGTAGTTTGAAGATGGTTTAATTCTTGACGTTAGATAATAAAGCATATTTCCCATCGCATGATAACTTGGTACGTTCTGTCTGTTCATCTATCGTTGATTAATGGTTTTTTTCTGATTGGGCGCGGTGGGAGTTTTAAGTAATCCACGGAGAGCATAGTCTTGTTGGAGCAAAACGCTATTTCCAACTCGAAAGCCCTTTGAATATCTATGATTTTCTTTGTGTTTAATTTCGCCGTTGCGTATAAAATGTTTTGTATTGTCTTTCTTTTCTACTTTTCACTTTTGGGTATTCCAAATTTGAACCCGTCTAAACACAATTCCGTTATAGATTGTTTTTTGTTTTCAAATTGATGGAGGATTATTTGTACATTTATCCAATTGGAAGATATATCAATTTGGAATAAAATGAATGAAATGCATATAATAATGATATTCATTACCACTAAAATGATTTTTACACAAACACAAAATAGAAAGTTATCTGATGGATAATAAAAAAAACCTGGCCTGACATCCACGTAAAAGTAGCTTCATCATGACCAGGTACGAGCTGTCTTTTCATAACGGTATACGGAAGAATAGAGCACCAATTCAAACGGGTGTTTTTGTTTGGATCTTCAAATGAAATCGTAAGAAGGACAAGCAAACTGTCCCATGAAACAGCGATTTTTTTTTTCGTTTGTTACTTGTTAGTGCGCGACGAACTGTCAGATACAAGTCATGATAAATGATTTTCAGATTTCACAGCCAACAAAGTCACGTTACACATTCTGGTCGTTGTTGGAAAGATAGAAGAACTCGAATCTTACTGGTGTGGATAACTATTACTGGGTTTTCGACCGCCTAATTGGTTCCAATCAGTATCCAATTATAAGTTAAAGTTTGTGGCCGAATGATGTATCGCGTACATTGTCATAAATGGATTTGGCCTATTCGGGTGACTTTTATTAATCTTGTGACTTATATATTTTTTGTTATCATCGATAGTTTGTTTCATAGCCACATTAAGAATATGGTCACCACATCATCTATCAAGCTCGCACCTCCAATGTTTTATTCGCAAATGCAGCCTCTTATAAAGAATACCACAACTAATGGTAACATACAAATGACATGTTGTTTGTAGCTTTGTATCACTTGATATTATATTTTCTAAATACTAAAGTAGCTACCTTGTGTCTCAAGCGATGAAAAGAGTAATATTGATAGCAAGAAATCGACGCTATATGGATGAATCGGCTGCAGCAAAGCAATTACTGTATCGCTTGATTTTCATGTAAATTAATCGACGCCGTTCTTATACGTCGCATTAATACATGCTAATGTCAATGGCTTCGCCGCAGTATATCTACCTGATTATCTTATTAATGCTGATTCATAATGATAAGCGTTTCGCCAAGCAATTCATGTGATTTCATCAAAATTTAAGAACACTGGTCATGTACTCGCCCGAAAAAAAAGCCATTTCTGCTGTCGTTCAATGTAGTCGAACTACAAATATACTGCATGCTATAGTAGATTTAATAACAGCAGACGATACCATTATTTTGCTATTAACAATACCTGTCGTAAGTTATACATGTTCATGACGGAGTGTCATATCCACGATATTACATACCTGTTAACCAGGCTACTTACGCACTTAAAATGGCCAATTCATGGAGGCCTGCGATCGTACTCCGAAGCGCGACGATGTGGTTTTGATACATTTGTATTGTATGTATTGTATTTTTATTTTCCGTATTAAAAAGCATGCATGTATGAACAACAATTAAAAGATAACAGTAAAACCATACGATGGAATAGCCCTACTCAGCGGTGCCTAATGGCAGCTGCTGTTTACAGAGGGGTCCAAATGATAAATAATAGTAAATTCAACTAAACAAGGACTATAAGCTACAAACGCCAACACTAAATGGCAATGTAACTGACAAAGGTAAACAAGCATAATAAAAAAACAAAGCATAAATTAAAACACTAAACCCTCTGAAAATATGACAAACACGTTAAACATCATGAGAGAATTTGGGAAGGTATTTGGTTTAATCATGTACGTGAAGTGAGGCAGACATTGATAGATTTTTATTGAAGTAGGCAGAGAATATATTGCACGCGATCCCCTGATATTGAATGTATTCCTCAACAAATTCGGGTCAGGAGGCTTTGGAAGTACAAAGTTACCAGTTGATCGCGGCGAGTAAATGAGTCGTGCTATATTAAACAAATATTCATAAATGGCGAAGATAGATTGTGTATGAGCGTTATAGCACCATATAGTTATTTGTATGTTCAACAACGTCGAGAAATAATGCTTTCGCAGTTAAGATTGATGAATACATGTAGCAGTGGTGTTTTACACATTCTAATGTACTTTACACGATCTATATACATTTATATAGCTACACCCTGAACATTTGTAACCATCTGCACATGAGGCTCTGAATGTAAGAAGATCATTGTTGTTTCTACACGATACTTTTTAAATCAAATTCGACGACGGTCACCTATAATTCCATCAAAATGTATTATTTGAGTCCTACTACTGATTAAAAGTTCGTAAAGTTGTGTCAAGTGATGTGCAAGTCCATTACTTCCCTTCACTTATCAATCACCAAACGGTGTTAGTAAGTAATGGTGTGTTGAAAGTTGAGATCCATACGATCATGAATTTGTTGTTTATGAGAAAAACTGATAACGACTCGTTAGCGAATGTTGTTCTTTCCGTGATGTTTCAATTTTGCCTCAACTGACGACCGGTTTGTGATCGTCGCAAGACCGCGAGCGCACCTTGGTTAAACGGCCTAACCCTTGCAGCCGACTTTGAGCTAGACGCTGATCGCTGAGCAATTTTGACGGCCGTGACGTTTTGACGTCGTGGAGTTTTTGAAAAATTGCTTCTGAGTAATGTGAAAAAGGATGAGGTCTTACGTCCAGATTTTCCACCACAAAAGCTACAATATTTTACCCCAAGTCTCTATGAGAGGGTTTATTTATATTAAGTCTTCAATTGGATATGATTTCAGCTGATTTGATTCACATAGATTTTTTTGACATGAATCACATACAACAATCTTTAAATGGTATTCTTCTTCTACACGTGTACAGCGGGCATTTACACAATGTTACATTCTAAATCTGTGATTCACAGATTTCGAAATTTGGAAAACATATTTCTCTTTCATGAAGTCGTAGAGAGTAACCTAGCTCACCTGATTACAAAATACTATTCATATCCGATTCTTATCTCTGGTTGATTGATAAGTATTATTATTTTTATAGAATTTGATGCCATATCTTCTCATGGATTACGGTATGATGTCAGCGCCCCCAGATACACTGCGCATTCGGGTTGGGATATGCATAGTTCCGGTGGTTACTGGTACATCCGACGACTAACGCGCCGTCGTGGCAGTCCGCTCGAGACAGGTGCATTGAGCTGGAGGAGGTCTGTACGGTTCGCCATAGTGATGACGAGGCCTCTACGTCAGTAATGCTCTCTGAAGTCGGGACAATTTTCAATCCGCTGACAGGGCCGTTGGATTGGCTGTGATGAGATGATATTCGAGGACCAGTTCGTCTGTTACGAGGAAGGCGAGAGACTCAACGAAGTAAGTTTCGCGTTGTCCCTATGGTTGTTGTTGATGAGGTGATAAAATGATGAAGGATGACGGAGACGATGATAGGAGGATAAGGAGGACGATGATTGAGACAGCGAGATGATGATGATTAACGACGCCGTGGAAGTCTGTGTTTTCGTCACGTCGTCTTCGTTTTGTTATTGTGTCGTCGGTGGTGGTGGTGATGTTTCTAAGCACATGCTGTAATTCTACGTCGATCCATCTACTTCCAATGTTTATTCTGCTTAACATCTTAATCGATACCTGAAACTTTTTGATGATTATTCAAGTCCTTCATCACAACTTCTTTTTCCAGTTTCAAGATAGACACGCGATATTCTACCTTTATACTATTCAAATCGTTATTTGGATAATTTCCTCTGCTTTGGGGGTTTCTTCGTCCATCCAAGTAATTGGCTTTATCTCATAGTTAGTTGTCTAGTTCATTATTGATTTAAATAGGCAATATAGGGTTGAAAATATGTTCTCTGTACTTAAAGAGATATATAAATTGTGGAGTCATTAAAAAATTGTCAACTTTGACTATTGACATTACCTGACCAGTGTTTGAATAACAAATAAACAGCTCTTGACACACAGACTTCAGAACAGTTTCCTGTACTTGTAGAAATACTGTACAGATAAAAATCAAACCGAATTATTGTCAGCTGATGAAGAATTCTGCATACAGCCAGTCTACTGGGTGGCGGGGGGATGGAAATCGCCCAATTTAATGATCGTTCTTGACTGGCATCTTCTTCGGCTTATTTTCAGAGCCTTATCAGAGACACTGGGTAGCATGGGAAATCACGAAGGCTCCGAGAGTTTTGAAACTGGACATTGTTGCCTCTACTTTTACTTTTTATTGATATAGGACTGGGCGCCAACGAGCCAAAGTATCTGAATCGGAGAAGACGTGCGTCGATGCATATACCAACAGAAGGAACGACACGACTCTGGTTCCTGAGCTGGAATGATGGTATCTGCACCCCGGGATGTTGGCATGCCTGTGTCGGGAACGTACGTGTACACATGGCTATCATGGGCTCAGGACTATTGGGACGCACATAAATGCTTCCGAAACATTCTGAAAGGCTATATAGACAATGGACTACACCAGCTGGAGTGTATACCTGGTGGAAGGATTTATCTTGAATTTCTCTTTACTTAAGCCAAATCAGCATGAATATATTAGCATTTGTTTCTCTCGAGCCCGCGAAATAGGACCATAGAAAGCTACACAACATAGTCACACAGGCATCCACCGATGGCAGTCTTTAAGAACACTATAGTCAACTTTTGAGCTACACATTTTCACAGTAGAACCGTTGCACATTACTTGTATATCAGAAACCTAGTTGAGCTACCCCATCAGCATTTACTTTTAAGTCCTGGCTAGCAAATTCTCCGTTCTTGACCCTCGACTGGCGCGAGAGCGAGGAGGACGGCGACGGCGGAGTAGCGCCAGAGTAGCATGAGAACAGAGACATGCTCGACTGATTGTGCGCTGCTGCTAGCGCTCGCTGAGGATGAATGATGAGATAGGATGATTGTATAGAGCTGATGATGTGATAGATATGATGATGATGATGATTGATGGATGCGATGATGATGTATCCGATGACTGACTGATGATTGATGTTCGTGACTTGATGGCCTGTATACTGATAATGGGCTTTTTTTGGAATGTATCTTTTATCATCATTAATTAATGACCAGTGAGCCACCAATATAATAACATCTTATTTACCCAGCTAGTACCACACTTCAGTCAAAGAGCACTGCTCTCACCAATCAGGCCTGCTAAGACTGTTATTATTACCCCGTTCTCGAGTCATATATGCCGGAGCCCTGTGCTGCCAAGCAGCCAGGTCAGTCTTTTTCAGGTCTTCTGGTATTCCCGGTCGAGGGTTTGAACCGCGACCTGTCCGGGACAGAACAATTGGGATGAGCCATGAAAGACAAATTACCTCTGCACGCACGCACGCGTGATAATGATTATCTCGCTCTCAACCTGGCTCGCATCACGGCAGACGGCGGAACCTCTCCGTGCTCTATGAGACAATTTCAGGGCATTCCATCATTCTCACCTCTCTGAATACTCTTCACTTAAGAACCCACGAAAGAAAGGGAAACTGTCATCCCCTATGGAAATTTTCACAAGCAGAAACCTTTAGGCAGTACTGATTCTGGAGCATTGTGTCCCAAATTGGCCAGTGGTAGGCCACCCCTACTATCCTCGATCTGCCCCTCTTATGAGGGAGTATTTCCCCGCTTTTGGTAACTGGAATTCCTACTCTTACGGTGGTGTATCTAAAAGATAAAGCCTAATATTCACTCTCTCAATTAGAGTAGAACGGTGTCAAATCATTACATCTGTTACAGAGTGATAAGATCAATTGCATTTCATAGAATTCCTGTCTGAGTTCTCGGTATTCACTCTCATTGTCACCGGTGCTGCACTAATTACACTCCATATCAAAGATTATTGTTGGCGCAACTCAAGCGGTGCGTAACGAACCTTGTTGACCAAACAAGTTCTAATGAGCGTCCATCATAGGACCACAATCGACGGTTGTTAACGTGAGCAGGTAATTTCGATGTGTCTCATGCCCCGCGTGTTGGCGATGTCCAAAGTGTAAGTTCTTTCAACTACCTTACGTCCAATCGAGACTTCTGTTTATTCAGGTGGGACGTGTCAGAGAATTATTTTTCACGCCAGAGACCAGGTGGACGCATTCTCGTTTCAAAGGTGGAATTTATACTACTTATGAACGTTATAGAAAAACCAAAGCGATAAACAATTCATGTTCTTATTATTATATATTGGTTCATCATTTGGGATGACAGGCCGACTAGAGAAGCGGATCTCTGTTCAAAGGGTGGATAATTGCATACTCATGACGTTCATAGAAAACATAAGCGGGAAAACAATATTTTATTATTATTATTATTGGCGCTTCGCGTCATCATTTGGTGATGACAGGACTAGAAAACGTGACTTACTCACTGTTCCCCAGGGATCCAGTCCCCCGGGGTAGTGATATGGATATGTGACTGACCACAACAACCGGGTTTTCACCCTTCTCTTCTTCGATGGAAGCGGCGGTGGGTTCCTTTTACGTGCCTGAGCCGCCGCGAGCTGGTGTTCCTGTCTCAAAGGGACCTCCGGCTTTAGTCCTATCCGAGGGAGGGTGGGGATAAGTTGCCTTACCAGAGGAAACCTATGCCTATGGCCGGCGGGATTCGAACCTCGCGACTTATCATGTTTTCTTTTCAACCGACTAAGGACACAATCATCCGTATATGATT
>JZLH01S0308200.1:56539-73820 GCA_001188425.1 Eucidaris tribuloides
ATATTTGCAACTAAATGTGCGATATTGCTGCAGTTAGTCGTGAATATTGGTGAGGATATTTACGATTTACGATGTCCCTTCAGGGCCACCATAGCACCATAGTAGCTAAATCAGTCCGTCCGCTGTTCACGCCCAAGGGAGCAGATAGACCAAGGAGGTACAAATAACCTCCTTGGTCCCAGTATACTGTATGTGCCTTACATGTGTATACAGTTTCTGCATATCGCTTAAAGCCCAAGTTTAGTTTTGGGGATTTTTTGTTATTTGAAAGCTTTATGCCCCAAAGTCATAAACCTGCAATAATAGATTCTGAATGTCTGTAGTTTTTTTTTTAATTATTTAATGAAAAATCTCGTGTGAACACCCCCAAAATTTAACATTATAGCATCTTAAGGGTTAAAAAAGGAAATTAAAGGTTAACATTGTGTTTTTATACCTTCATCTGAGAGCAAGACTGTCCGGCTTCTTTCAGATGAGGTATAACTCATATAACTTTTTTTCTTTGCTTTTGATTTTTTTAAAAATTAATTAATGAAAAAAATGCGGGGGACCTCCCGACATTTTTGAGCATATTTTTTACAATTACAAGCCAATCAAAGGAGTTAGAAAATGTTATTGAGGTAATACCTCATCTGAAAGAGCTGCGGTCTTGGCCTCCTTTCAGATGTAGGTATTAACACATGTAAGCCTTAAAGCGCTTTTAACCCTTTTTAGATGCTATAATGTAAAATTTTGGGGGTGTTCCCACTAGATTTTTCATTAATTAATTAAAAAAAAACTAAAGACATTCAGAATCTATTATTGTATGGTTATGACATTGGGGCATAAAGCTTTCAAATAACAAAAAATCCCCAAAACTAAACTTGGGCTTTAACAAAGAAACCCCAATGAGAGTGTGAAAAATTTTGTGTAATTGTTCAATTTGGCTTAACTAATAGATTATTCAGGTTGTACATTTCTGATTTCCTATTATTTGAAGTACAAACGAGGTACATAATTTTCATAGAAGACCTAAAATAAATGAGATGTGCAGATCATCATGATGTCAGTGTGATGCAGTCTGATAAACAGGATACATGTGCAATATCATTTCAATGCCGAGTAAGGGTTATTTATATTTTGATTTTTATTTACTAGATAATCAGAAATAAACTTATTGAAGGAAAAAGGGCATTTGTTATTTGTTTTATTATTGATTTTTATAAATCAATTTGTATGAGTACTGTAAGTAACAATATCACCAATTCAGTTGTCATTATGACAAATGCACGAAAGTGGGACAAACGTGATTTTGCCTGGCTGCACAAAAGTAATCATAACTTTTGACTTATGAAAGCAAATTGAATGGACTAGATTTATCGGAAAGAAAATTTATTCTGCTTTAATATGATACCAAATATATATACCTTTTGAGAAAATTACATACCATAAATATTTTTCTCCCGATTGGACCTTTTTTTTTTGAGACACACTGTACATACATACATACATACAGACAGACAGACAGACATACATACATACTTGCATGCATACATACATATGCACATAATTGCACTCACGCGTACACGCATATAGGCACAAATGCACACACAAATACATGTATACCTAAACATAGAATCATGCATCATGAACATACATAAACAGACTGATAAATACGTGCGTTAAAAAAACCCGCATGACCCTATATTACGTCAGCCTCGAATTAGGAAACATAGAGGCAACCCAAGGACTTATGTGTGTGTGTGTGTGTGTGTGTGTGTGTGTGTGTGTGTGTGTGTGTGTGTGTGTGTGTGTGTGTGTGTGTGTGTGTGTGTGTGTGTGTGTCGTGTGTGTGTGTCGTGTGCGTGTGCGTGTGTGTGTGTGTGTGTGTGTGTGTGTGTGTGTGTGTGTGTGTGTTTGTGTGTGTGACGCGGATTTTGCTCATAAATACACTTCGCGACCAATCCTAATACATTTAAACTTATCTTAAAACACACAACGGAAACCTGCAGGCTGCAAAGTAGTCCTATAAGATTAAAAACATCGTTTATTAGTGTTTCCAGTATATAGTGGTAGAGCTACATGCTACTAGTGCCACTTATAAGGTCAAAAAATGAAGCCCTGAAAAATATGTAGTTCCAAGCGATTCATTCGGTCATTTTTTTATTCCTTTCAGTTTCGATAAAAAAGGAGGTAAACATAAATATGAACATATACAATATGATATGTTACAGAACCATTGACCACAACTGTTTGCTACCTGTTGTAAAAAACACCAACATTGTCCACTTTAATATTTTTTATGCCACAATACTCGAGTTTCGTCTGAAAAGGTATGTGACGCACTCCTCGGCCAAAGGCCTTCTGGATATCAAAAATATAACATCTGTTTGATGTCTGCATTGCAAGGTGTATGCAAAGTCGTGGGCGGCTGAGATAACTAAGCATTCATTTATAAGCATTGAATTAAAGTTTGATCCTGATAGAAACTGTAACCAAAGAAAAGTAGACCACAACAAAATATGAATGCGGCAGTATGTATCCATGCTAATTATACAACAAAGAAATGTCTGTTTGATGTTCAAGGCAAACATTTTGAGATAGACTTAATGAATAAGGTCAATAATGTGTTCAGTCTTGCCGTTTAAATACTTGAAAAATGACAGAATTTCAGTTGACACATTTAATGCTCATGAAAGGGAGGAAAATACCGTGAATACACTCTGCCACAGGAATTCTATTCTGTGGAACCATCATTTATATGTAGTGTTAATAAAGATTATTTGTAGATGTCCACATATAAAATACTTTACTGTTGACCTCTTTCACCTAAGAAATTCACTAGGATTTACCCGTAAATGCTTAAATGGAAATGAAAACCAGTCATCTTCCTGAATTCAGAATATACAGAACAATAAAACAGGGAACATCGCGATAGTTTAAGCAAATTTGGTTGAACGGTTCAAGAGGTCTGATAGCTCAAGGTTCATTTAATCATTGTTATTGAGGATCCTTAAATTGGCAACTCTACATATGTTTTGGATGAAAGTATAGACAACTTCCTATTACATTTGTACACAAATGGTTATGAATTTACAGTTTTCTGAAGTGTCAGTGAGCAAGTCTCAAAATTCTGTCACAAAAAAACAATTGTAGAACCGTATTTCCATAGGCATACTTGCACAACCTGGGGGAACAAATCGGATATTTGATTAAAAAATAAAAATACATGGCAAACTGTGTGAACAGCCCATAGGGAGTTCTTCGCACTTTCATCTAAATAGCTGGTCGAGTTGCCAATTTAAGAATTCTCCATAACAAGGTTAAATAAACTGTGAACAATCATAATTTTTGAACCATTAAACCATTTTTTTTCAAACTTTCACTAAATTTCTTCTTTTATTGTCTTTTAAATGTTGAAGAAGATGTCTAGGTTTTATTCCGCTTTAATCAAAAGATACCCAGATATCTACTACAAATTCAATGAACGTACTCCCAGTTGTTCTGAAGGTCCAACCCTCTTCTATCGGTGGTTCTCTCTCCCACTCTCTTCGTTAGTGTTCAAGTTGAGTTAAAAGGTCGGGCTCCTATAGCAGAGCATCGGTCGGTGCCTTTATTCGTTTATATTCGTGGCCATATGGCTGCACAAACTAGTTTGACAAAAGAGGCGGACACTACCAACTAACTAAACTCACCCGTTTGTAAGTCTTCATGAAAAGACAAATACATTTGTGTCTGTTTTAAATGACAGGTACGGTGACGTAGTCTTCATGCATGTGGGAAGTAAACGCCTTGCAATCATAGCGACTCCAGAACTCGTAAAAGAGGTACTCGTGAAACACGCCGACGTTACTTCTGGACGTAAAATACCACCTTTATCCCTCTCAGTGATAAGATACGATAAGGGTGAGTTCAAGTGACGGAAAGGTAAAGAAGTTCTTTTGCACTAATTGTCTTGTAGATATGTTAGTCTGCACTAATTGTCTCTTAGATATTTTGGTCTACAGTAATTGTTTCGCTGATATGTTTTTTTTCTACAGTAATTACATCCTATACACTTCATGTTTGTCTTCATTCATAAATAATTTGTCTACTCTGTTGTCTCCTACGTATTGTTTCTAAATACGTAGGTCTACACTTTGTCTCCTAAATATGTTGGGCTATTCTGTCATGGATATGTTAATCTACAGTGATTATCTCCTAGATTTTTGTAGCCTATATCTTATTATATACGACTTTTTATTGCAGGAGGTATTATCTTGTCCCAAGGGGACGGTTGGCTGGAAAATCGTCGCTTTGCATTGACAGCCCTCCGTAACTTTGGCATGGGAAAGAAGAGTCTAGAGAGCAGGATAAACGAAGAAGCTCGGATGCTATGCGCTGAGATAGCCTCACACAACGACAAACCGTTTGATCCACGTGTCATCGTCAATAACGCAGTTTCCAACATCATTTGTTCCATTACTTTCGGGAACAGATTCGAATATTCGGATCCGAAATTCCAACATATTATTTCCAGTCTGAACAAGTATCTCTCAAGCGAGGTGGGTTTTGCTGCGGACATTCCACTTATCTTTCTCTCAGCTGAACGTACTTGCCTCCTCGAAATCAGAGAGTTCATCCGTGAAGAGGTGAAACAGCACAAGGATACCTTCGACAAGAATGATATAAGAGATATCATCGACATGTACCTGGCAGAGGTTGAACGCTTGATGGCAGCAGGCGAACCATCATTGCTTGACGTTGGTCACATGTGGATACTTGTCTTTGATCTGTTCCTAGCTGGGACCGACTCGAGCACATCAACCCTTTTGTGGTGTTTCTTGCTGCTGGCTGGCCATCCTAAAATTCAGGAAAAGGTAAGAATGACATGACAATACATAAAGGCAGTGCATCTCTTTTGCATGCCTAAAAATACCATTGTGTAAATACAATGGCATTTAAAAAAAAACGCCATCTGAGAACCTTTAGCAAAATATAGGAGCTAGAAACTCAGTTTTAGTGGAACTATAGTGGCTGTTAGACTATGATTTGATTTTTTTTCTCGCGCGAGAAAAATTCCTACCATACAGTGTGTCTAAAAAAAAAATTGTGCAAGTCAAAAGCGCCCTCCTTGGTGATGAGAAAAACATTTTTTGTGACGTGATGCTTACATCACTATCAAGGGCATAGTCTTAGCTTTCAAATGCCGTTCAGTTTGCTTGTTTTAATCCTGAGATACGTTCAGTTAACAACGAAAAGGTAAAATCACGAATGTGCCACTTTTACTAATGATAGCATCAGGCCCTCTTCCCGTAAAAATGACACAATTGTGATTCCACCCTTTTGTTGCTTACAAGTTATCTCGAGATCAAAACAAGGAATTTGAACAGAACAAACAGCATTTGAAAGCTAATACTTCGCCCGTGATGTTAACGTAAATGTCACAGTAGTATATTCTAACTGTCAAAGAAGTCGCTTTTCACTTGTACATTTTTTTTTTGAGAAGTGCTGCAGCATGTCTCAAAACATTGTGCAAGTAAAAATCGCCCTCTTTGGCAATTAGTAAATACTCTTGTAACATAATGCTTACATCAACATCAAGGGCAAAGTCTCAGCTTTCAAATTCCGTTTGTTCTTTTCAATATGCTTGTTTTAATCTCGAGATATCTTGTAAACAACAAAAGGGTGGGATCACAGTTGTGTTACTTTTACAAAGGACTGCAGTAAAAGTGGCACAATTGCAATTTCACCCTTATTCAAATAAACATATCTCAAGATCAAAACGAGCAAATTGAATAAAACTAACAGTATTTGAAAGCTAAGACTAAGCTCGTGACGTTGATATAAGCACCATGTCAAAAGAGTATTTTCTAATTGCCAAAGAGGGCGGTTTTCACTTGCACATTTTTTTTAGACACACTGTAGAACGTACACTAAACGGCTATTGTTTTTCTTTCGCATTTTTCAAGTTCTAGGTAATAACTGACCCCCATATTTCACAAACATTCTCTTCATCAATAGCCTGAGGACATGGGTTATCTTTTCCTGGTCTGTGGGAATGTTTGCAAATGAGATTCACTGCCTTGAATTGCCCATTTATCTAACAACTTGGACAGAGGCGTAGCTCGGATTAAAGTCACAACATTGTGGAAGCACCATTTAAAAAAGTATCAAACTTTATTATCTGACATGTCTGGCAGTGTTTGGATGGACAAATAAACACCTACAACAACAACAACAACAACAACAACAACAACAACCCCCCCCCAAAAAAAATACAACAACAACAGCTTTAGATGCTATTATTCGTGAATTATGTACAGATAAAAAAGTAAGCGTATGAATTACCGTTATCTGACGAAAATTGTGCAACACAGCAGTATGTGGGGGAAAACTGGAATGGTCTCTCAATGATATACACTTTTTAAAAGCACGTAATGATTGTTTTGTTCTTTGTGCTGTTGTACATAGATCAGTACGGAAATCAACACGGTTATTGGACCCTGCAGAGCTCCTTCATACAATGACCGTAACACCATGCCATACACACAGGCCTTTCTCACCGAAGTTCTCCGATATCGTCCGATTGCCCCAATAGCGGCGCCACACCTGGTATCAGCAGACCTGACGATCAACGGCTACCACATTCCGAAAGGAACCGAAATCCTGATGAACATCCTGGGAATTCACCATGACCCAAGATTCTTTGATGACCCGGAAGTGTTTAATCCGGAACGTTTTCTCAGCCCAGACGGCAAGAACGTTACAAAGCACCCAGCATTCATGCCGTTTGGCGCAGGTATTTGTTCTTTTACTCATAACATTTGAAGGGGTTTTCATGAGACCTACAAAGAAAGAACAAAAAGGGGGCAACTTCGAAAGAAATACAGACGATTACGCAGAGAAAAAAGTAACCTCAATTAAAAAACAAATAAAAAAAGGGGAGCAAGGTGTGTTAGATAATATAGTGCAGTAGCCTAGTGGCCACACTAAGAAAACAAGCTAATAGAACAAATATTGTTATTATTATTTACTCGGCCAATCGTATACCAATCAGGTATACATATAAATAGAAGTGATATAAGTAACATCTCTCTTTGTCAAGTAGAAAATACTCTTGTGATATGACGCTTGCATCTCCGTCAAGAGCATAGTCTCAGTTTTCAAGTACCGTTAGTTCTATTCAATTTTCTTGTTTTGAGATATGTATATTTAAAAACGAAAAGGTAAAATCGTAATTGTGTCACTTTTACTACAGTCCGTAATGTAAGTGGCACAATTGTGATTTCACCCTTTCTTGTTTACAACTTGTCATATTTTTTCGCTGTTAATAACTCAAATGTTTAAAACGTGCGATTGGGGTTGTGAAAAAGACTACTTTTTGTGGATTCAGCACATATTCTAAATGATGTAGGTCTGTCAAAAACATATAAAAGTTTGTTTTAAGTAGTCCAAAATTAGCATGTTTAGCCCAAAATGTCCTACATATCCAAACCTCGTCAGTAATGTCAAATTGATTTTTTTTTCTTTCGGAATCAGCGCAAAATGTTACTTAGTTTGAGACTTTAATAATGTCACTCCCAAAAAGTATGGTTCTAGATGGTTCGCTTTCCCGATACTTGTAACACGCAATGGCAGCCTCCTGAAGTTGCAGTACTGGAGGCCGCCATTTTGGGATCACCTGACACATTTCGTCGGCGGTCATCCGAACCGTCGTATCGCGAAACCCATTTCAGAGAAAATCGACTTCAAAGTTGACTATAATTGCCACTTTTTGTTCCAAGCCTTAAACGATTTTCATTGCTCGAAATATGCATGGTAGGAAAGACCAAGACAATTGCTTAACATTGATATCTATATTTTTACACAGAACCAAGAATCAGAGAAAATATCGCAAAAGAGCTACATGCTTGTAATTTCGGTTTGAGCGGTTTAGATTTTCCCTGTACTAAAACGCCATAGGGAATAAAACAACGCTGACCGCATTTTCAATACGCGCGATCAGCAAACCGTGGTATCTCTTTTTCACGTGCAAAGTCAATGCAGCGCAGATACGACAGTATCTGACCGCGTATTTGCATATTAAGTGCGCGCAGTTGTTGTTTGCTGTGCTACAGTACACGTTTCCAATAGGATTTGCGCATTTTATCAAACATTTGTATGGCATCGCCTTTAAAATCCCCACGTATCTCAGAAAATGAAATAAATTGCAGCCTAGAAATTTAATCATATATAGATTAGGGCTTGCACTTTCATTTTCTGCAATATTGACGGATACGACGGTTCGGATGAACGCCGACGATTTATTGTGCGGTGATTGTGTGAAATGGACATATCGGTTTTGCAACCGAAGCACTGTTTTTTTTTTTGCAATAGAACATGAATTTTGGATTTAGATAATCCGATTGAGGATGACTTTTCGGCTAAATTATTTTTTTCATGAAACAACATCGACCGTTATTTACTTCATAGCGTGTGTAGCTCAATTTCATGAAATTAACGTTTATTTAGTTTTTGCAAGCAAACTCTTCATTTCTAGAAAGAATATACTTGCATCTAAAACTTTTTTACACTTTTACCTCCACCGTGCATGTAGAAAACAAATTCTCGACACATAAAGATTTCGCGACAATGTTAAAACCATCTACCCACTGATTTTAATATTTTCAATGTAGGTCGTCGTGTTTGCCTTGGAGAACAGCTCGGCAGGATGGAACTCTTCTTATTCCTAACGAACATCCTTCAACAATTCCTTTTCCAAATGCCTGCTGGAATCAAGCCAGACTACAGCTTGGGTCAACGACCTGCTTTCCTCGCTCCCAATCCCTACGAAATATTAGCAGTACAACGATAGAGGGCATTATAAAATGGTCATGTTGATCCTGTGTTATGCGAGTGGGCATTAGTTTTCACTAATGCCCGCTCAGATTTTTGAAACCATTTTATAAAACAAATAATGTACATTACGCATTCGGTCGTGAGTAAAACTATTGACCCTTGCTAACTTTATAAAAATCCAAAACACACTCGGCTTTCAGCCTCGTGCGTTTCAGATTTTTTTGTAGAAAGTTACCTTATGACCAATAGTTTTTACTAACGACCTCGCTAATGTGCATTATTTGCATATTAATAATACATCCTACAAGGCGCACGCTAATAATGGTTCCTCCCAATGTAAGGCGGAAAAGCATAACAATTTGATATAATGGTACGGATACATTATAAGACCATAATTACAAAATAGGTACTTTGAAAAATTGTCATGTTTTTGTGGTATTAATATTCTTTTGGGACTTTACCAGATTCCACAGATTGCGTAAAAAGTTGGATAAGGAGTTCCATTATTTATATTTATCTTTTATTGCTACGTTAAAAGGTTGCTCCGTTTTGAAGCACTCAGTAGGACTGTAGGGCAAGGCCATTTATCGTGATTTTCCGTAGTCCCGTCAGTGGTATTTTACAAATCCCTAATGATGATTATTTAAATCGGGTTTGTTCTCATACCATGTGCGCGTTTTTGAGAGAATTTATTAATTATGACGATTATTTATAATGTCGTGACCATGTACGTTTTAGCAATATACAAATTACCGGGACTTTCACTGCGTGTAAAAATAAATTACGTGGCTGGAATGTTACTCCGTTATATCCTCGTTCGCAAACTTGGGAGTGCTAGACAACCTCTGCCCCCTCCCTCCCCAAGGGAAGAAAGCAGTAACTGCATTATCTGCGGAGATGGGGAATCTTGAAATTTTTCACTTTTGCAAAAAGCAAAAAAACAAATACAAAATTTGCATTTTTAGTCACTTTCCATACCTTTTTTGACAAAACTGAACAGTACATGGTCATGCGTTTTGAATTGAGCCGGTAAATAGATGGAGTTGTGACATCTGCGCGACAATTTATGGTACATTCGTTTAATTTATCCATACTAATATTCAACCTATAATGATGGTAAATTTGGTATCAAAATAAAGCTTTTGATGAGAGCAACACAGTCATACCAAAAAGTTTCAAAAAATAATGTTACATTCCACTAAATTAGTGATTAATTAGCAGTAGTTGCAGGGCGGAGGATGGTCAGGAGGAGCAATTTCTCCAGGTAGCCCACTGAAGGACTACAGCCATTACAGATCTTGCTAAATTGGTGATTTTTAATGAATAAATGAGAATAGTTATTTTTGATTAAATTTGAATATTGAATGATTAATTAAAGTAATTAAGATTAATTATTGATTAGTGAGCGTAACATGCTCAAAATTCCAACAAAATGCACCTCCGTGCATTTAAAACTTTGTAACTAGAAAACTATTCACCCTACCCTGGTAAAAGTACACATTTTTAGAAAGCTTTTTCATCAAGGAATCCAAGAATCACATTAGTTTCATGATAGGGGTAAGTATGAAAACATTATTGTTGAATAAAAGTGAAATATTCCCCGGTGAAAATTATGTCTTAAGAGGCTTGCGCAAAATAATTTTGATTAGTCCCTATATTGTTGTAGATCTGTAAAAAGCTCTAAATGAAAAGAATTAAAAAATGCCACGTTTGAACCTATCTGGCCCGGGGGAGGGGGATCCCCCCCCCCCCGCTCGACAAAGTTCGCGACCATTCCACCGCGCGAATTTTTTGACCGCGTCGCTCGCTGACTTTTTTACTTTCAAGTCTTGCGCATCTTTTGAGACCAAATTCGCGACGTTCGGGTACGCAGTTCCGAAGTTACGCAACTTTTCGTACTTGCATGTCACATCCAAAATCGCTCAAAAACATGAAATCGTGTGTTATTTCAATGCAAATTGTGTTTTCAGCCCAAATTCATAAATGTATGATTATTTTTCCTTTTACTGATTGAAATTAATTAATTTTATGCTGTTTATGATCGCAAAAGTGTCCCCCGACAAATTCATCGAAAAAACAAAAAACAAAAGGTCGAAAAAACAAAGAAATACATAAGAAATTAATGAAACAATAAAATACATAAGAAATTAATTCTGATTCAGCAATTTTTTGATAGATAATTGTTAGAAATGTCAAAAAGAGTATCATCACCAAAAATTAGCATTCTGTGAGCTGTTTAAAGTGAGTTACAGGCAAAAATATGGTTTTATACATACATTTGCATAATTCATTATTAAAAAATAGAAGATAATTATTTTTCAAAAATCTAACTATATGCACGTGCAAATTTCGCGGCGATCGCGCAATCCGCGGCCGAGATCTGAAGGTGAGGGGCGGGGGGCAAATAACCCCCACCCCCCCGCGGCTTGCAATTTCAAAAGCCCGGGCTAATTAGGGTTAAAGGTGTGGGGTACACCAATACTATTCTTTCCTTGTTTCAATTGGAGAACAAGCGTTAATTGGTCAATGCCCTACAGTCCAAGTAGGGAGAGTGTTTGGTTAGTCTTGCGTGAACTTCCTTACGTTTTAAAGGGTTGGAAATCACCGGCGTGGTGGCCTAGTGGTTAGAGCGTCCACCTCACGTCCGGAAGATCACGGGTTTGATCCCCGTGGTACTACAAGAGAAAATAGCGAGTACAACCACTATCTTACCTCATACATAGATACAGATAGAGAAAATAGCGAGTATAACCGCTATATTACTTCATACTCATTTTATACCAAAAAATGAGTATCACCGCTATCCTACATTATACTGGTTCAGAAAATAGCGAGTATAACCGCTATCTTACATTATACTGGTATAGAAAATAGCGAGTATAACCGCTATATTACTTCATACTCATTTTATACCAAAAAATGAGTATCACCGCTATCCTACATTATACTGGTTCAGAAAATAGCGAGTATAACGCTATCTTACCTGATACACATATAAACTGGTTCAGAAAATAACGAGTATAACCACTATCTTACATTATACTGGTAAAGAAAATAGCGAGCATCACCGCTATCTTACCTCATACACATATATACAGATAGAGAAAATAGCGAGTATAACCGATATGTTACTTCAGAATCACATACTATACAAAAATGGCGAGTATCTCCGCTATCTTACATTATACTGGTAATAACTGGTATGATAACCGCTATCCGATCTCAAACGCATATAATTATACTAGTAGAGAAAATAGCGAGTGCAACCTCTATCTTACCTCACACACATGTATACTGGTACAGAAAATAGCGAGTGTAACGGGTATCTTACCACAAACACATATAAACTGGCAGAGAAAATAGCGAGTTTAACGCTATCTTACCTCATACATATATAAACTGGTTGAGAAAATAGCGAGTTTAACGCTATCTTACCTCATACATAATTATATAAACTGGTTGAGAAAATAGCGAGGATAACGCTATCTTACCTCATACACATATAAACTGGTTGAGAAAATGGCGAGTATAACTCTATCTTACCTAATACATAATCTGGTTGAGTATAACGCTATCTTAAATCAAACATATAAACTGGTTGAGAAAATAGTGAGTATAACGCTATCTTACCTCATACACATATAAACTGGTTAAGAAATTAGCGAGTATAATCGCTTCTGTTACTTTACACATATTGGTAGCGAATAGCTGCTATAATTTTTTTTTTCTTTCTTTTCGTGTTTTCTTTCTTTCCTTTTTTTCTTTTATAAATGAGAGCAGAAATTCGCTTAATTGGCGAAAGACTATATTCCCCAAATAGCATTGAACACTACACACACACACACACACACACACACACACACACACACACACACACACCACACACACACACACACACACACACACACACAGCACACACGCACACACGCCACACGCACACCGCCACACACGCACACAGCCACAACACGGCACACAGCACACACACACACACACACACACACACACACACACACAACAACACAACACACACACACACACATGTACACGATGTTTTCAAATTTGCATTGGCGTTAAGTTCGGTATTTATATCAACTAGTGACGAAAATTCAATTATTACAAATCATCGAGACGTTTGCAGTTAATCTTTGCTTTATTCAGACATTAGATTTAGTATATGCTTTAATCAAATAAATACAACAAATGATTGTAAATTATGATTACGATAGTGGTCTAGACGCCAAATCGCCATAACGGCTTATTTTAGAGTTCGTTTCAGGCACTTCATGCTATTAGGACA
Source organism: Eucidaris tribuloides (assembly GCA_001188425.1). NCBI lineage: Eukaryota > Metazoa > Echinodermata > Echinoidea > Cidaroida > Cidaridae > Eucidaris > Eucidaris tribuloides. The sequence continues at coordinate 69,636 of JZLH01S0308200.1, forward strand.
AATTTGTATTCATTGAAAGTCTAAGGTCTGAGCGGGTGTGAATCTGCGTCGATGCTCAGACGGCAGGTGGCCGTTACCATGGAAACGTGAACTCGAAGTTTCAATGGACCTAAAATCGCCGATATATGCGAATTTTCTGGCAAATTTAGGATCTCCATTCAAATGTACTTTTTGAAAGTCATGATCGCGTTTAAAAGTTATGTTGGTACATTGCAAGGTCAGGAAACAAAGGTATCTCGATGAAAATGCTTTTCTTAGACGGGCGACAAATTTTTGACCTTGAGGTGCCTTGCAGTTTGTGACGCTTCCCCATGGCAAACTTGGTTAGTATAAATTATGCCATTCTTTAAAGGTTTAAACTTTAGTTTATTTTAATTCACGTGAAATTTATGAGTATTTGATTTTTCAAAAAAATTATTGGATTAAGTAGTATTCCAGCTGTTACTTATACCATAATTTGATTTTGTTTACATGGAAAACAAACCCAACAGCCCCTACACGCGCATGTAACTGTGGGTTTATAGCCGCAAATAGGGTTCTCGCTCGCCCGTTCAACAAGATGCGTATGGATGTACAAACCAAGTCGTAACTCGTTAAAGACGTTGATTTCAAGGTCATGACAAGGGTCCAGTAAGGTCATTTAAGGTTTTACCATGTCGATTTTCAATTTATTATTTCGTGCCAGCATTTACGTTTATTTACAAATATTTTTGCAAGTGTTGGCGCGCGTTCTATATATGTGTACATTTTATCTACAATACTATTATACGAGTCTGATGAAACTTGCACTGAATGTAACTGCACTAAATCAATGTAACATTCAAAATTATAGATACAAATGAATTATCAAGACAAACAAATAAAAAAAAATGTGAATAGAGAATTCAAAGTGCGGCCGTTGTCATGGAACTGGCTTCAAAGTCACCGACGACTAAAGACTATCGCATTGAGCCAAAGTTGGCAGTGCATGCTCAGGGATGATGCCGCATATCAAACAAGCCGTTCTTTCTGTACCAATGCATTGATCTGATTAAAATTTTATGCTTTAAACGTTGATAGTCCTGGACAGAGAGTTGATATGAAGGTGGGCTGAGTTTGACTGGCGATCTAAATTTGTGAACCTTGAGGTGCACCTTGAGTTTGAGTTCAGGAAACATGGTGGTACTAAAACTATGTTAACCTCCAAAAAGTTAAAACCTTTGTTGTCATGCTCATATGCGATTTATGAATGATAATAAAGACTAAAAACCTTTTTTCTGTGTCATCGACTATCATAATTTGTTATTGTTACCATGGAAACAAGCCAAAGGTCACTAACTCAACGCATCCGGCTGTGCGTTTAAAGATGAACTTCATACCCGAAATGATTTTCGTAAATTGCATATAAGGTGAAACAGTCTTATATGTAGAAGAAGATGCTGCTCACATTCAAAACAGTCTTATGTACTTCATTTTAACACATTTATGTTAATTTTTTATTTTCTGTACAAAAACAAAATAAGAATTTCATATGCAATTTAGTATTGTTCCAAAGTTTTGGCAAGACCTTCCTGTTAAGACAAAATCATAGATATGTATTAATCAGGATTATTGATCTCAATCTTGATTATCAGATATGATAATTAGGATTATCGAATCTCAATCGTTTTGTTTTAGCCGTTGGGTCCATTTTTGGCTACAAGATACTACATATATTTTAATTATTTTTGGTAAAAAAAATCAGTTTGGGGGTTCAATACTGGAATTCCGATGATTATCGCTAGACTTATGCAAAGCCGATCCTTTTTAAAGGAAAGGTATCTCTTTTTCAAGTTTAAAAAACTGACATTGTGTGAATACACTGGTATATACCATCCAAGAACCTTGAGCAAAATACGGGAGCTAGACACTCAGTTTTAGTTGGATTATAGTAACCGTGTAAGGCTTTGATTTAAATCATTGTCTGGTTGAGACCAAAAAATCTACTAGTAGTCTTCTTTCAGACCCTCACAATGCATGTGTGTTCATCGTGAATGATATGTGACATTTATTTGAAATTTACAGATGTGTACCGTATAAATTCACGAGCATGACATATTGTATGCAAGTCTCATGCAGATTATTCACAGACCAAAACATCATTACTGAAACAATATTCATGAACTGACCTGGTTCAGTGAGTTTTTCACGGAGTGTAACCGTGGGCCTACATCGGTTTACTCTTTGGCGCATTTTTTCAAATTTACTGATCTTCATAGGCATAGCCCAAGGGCATGATTGTTGCATGCTGTCCTACAGGAGGGGTGCAAATGAGATTCCCGCCATTAATAATTGTACTGATTACCAAAAGTAGTCTAGTGCTAAAAATGACTTTTCATCACTTATGGTAAAACTGAGATTTTGGGTCGAAACCGCGTTTAAGAATGCTGAGAAATGCATGACTTGTGAAAAAGAAGATACAGGCCCTGAAAATCACATTCAGATAGAAAAAGGTGTAGCTGCGGCGGCTCTGAACGGTCTTGAAACCCTCCGATGACCCCCTTCAGATAGCACAGAATTCGCGTAGCTGCTATGTCTTTTCGCCGTCTTAAACCATTCACACAGCAACCAAAAATGGTGGAGTCACTCCTCACCTTGCGAGAATGGAACAGGAAGTGATTATGTACGCGCGATTGTCCTTTGTTTTTCGGCGCGGATGTTGGTGAGCTTTACATGCATCACTGCGCAACGAGTTGCAGAGACGGCTTAACTCATGCAGACAGAAGGTGAAGTGTATCAGCTACTCCTTTTCGCCGGCTCTGAAACACCTCCGGAGGTGTTTCAGAGCGGGTTCAGAGCGGGCGTACTTAATACTCCTTTTCGCCGGCTTAAACCATTCAGACAGAAAGTGGAGGAGTAGCAGAGCCGGCTCAGAGCCGGCGAATTTGGGCTGTGTGAAGGGGGTTTATCAATACAACTTTGGGTATTTTGGTGAAAATGACAATTTGGCGACCGACAAATGTCTGTTTTCATCGTCAGAGAGAGTTCTTGCGAAACTGGTCTCATAAGAAAATGCAGTTACTCCCCAAAAGTAGACTTATGGTTCTAATCAGTAGATCGATGCCTCATACACTGCATAGGCCTACCTGACCCAAGTTGCATTGAATTCCGGCAAGACAATCATATACGTTATTGCGATAACGATCCCAACTCGGATATGTATAAGGCCTCATGACCTCTGACATTTGCTCTTTTAACTTCGAAATCTAATCAGTTCACTGATGCCTCATACTACTATACTTGATCCAAGTTACATGTACATAAAATCCAATCAGAGTTATCATTTATGGTGGTAATTAGAACCGGTAACGGACGGACGGATGGACGGACAGCCTGAAAACGTGATATATTTATGATAGTTTTGACTAGAACATTGGTGTGTCTCAGTGAATTGAACACCATGACATTAACACGTACCCATATATTAAATATTCAGCAAAATATGGCCATGAAATTTAAAATCTAGACACATTCGATTACAAGTACAAGTTAGATACATAAGTCGCAAGGTTACTGTACTGTCCAATGTCACAGGTTATTTTGTGTAATATGCAGTCAACATACTATCGGTAATGCGTTATATACTGCAATATTTGGATACATCAATGATCAATTTTTAGGAAAATTGATTTTAAACTTTAAATATCTATCACATAGAAAGCTGGATTGATTTTGATGGTGTAAAGGGTCAAAGGTTACAGCCCATTTTGTGTACTATTTAGGCATTTCAATTCGCTGCAATGTCCCAAGAATACATTGAAGTTTTTGATAATGAACTGGACTGAAGTATTCCACACTATTAGATGGATGGACTGAGTGAATTTTAGGGAAAGGTCAGAGGTCAAAGGTCACAGGTCACTTGTGTAACGTTCAGTCAATATGTCAATATATTGCGGGTAAAACATTATTATTGCAAAATCGTAAGAGGTAAATGGTCGATTTCCATTAAACTTGCTAGAAGTAGGTATAAAGGATTGATGGAATTTTAGGTCAAGGTCAAGGTTCAAAGGTCATTGTCACTTGTGTTTTATGCAAGAAATTTACATTGTTTACTGCAATACATGTATCTCTAGAATAGATTGATAGATAAAACGTAAATGAAGTAGCGTATGTGTTATTATAGATTCAAAGCTGGAATAAATTTTGAGGTTAAATGTCGCAGGTCAC